>PVJD01008700.1:0-69834 GCA_004026545.1 Mormoops blainvillei
ATTCCAGTCCACTCTCTTTGGCTGCTATATTACATCGATGTTGCACAAACTGTTCTCGTTATATTAAAAATGGCTGACTTTTTCCGGACAAACCTCAGTATATATTGTAATATTTCCATCATAAGGAAATGGTGCCCTTTTCCAGTCAGTAATGAACTCACCCTCACTTCAAGATCAGACAACCACTGAGGTGTTTTTGTCACTACTGATTAGTTTGTCTTTTCCAAAATTCCCTATGAATAGAATCATAAAGTGTGTACTTTTTTCACTCAGCATGATGTTTATGAGGCATAGCTCATGTTTTTGAGTTATTGCTGTGTGTATCAAGGCTTTTTTTTTACTGAGTAGTATGTTATTGAATGAATGAGTCACATATGTGATTATTGTCATTCATTCACTTGTTGATGGACATTCAGATTGTTTCCAGATTTTGGTTCTACGAATAAAGCTGCTGCTAATATTTGTGTACAAGTCCTTGTGTGCATAGAGAAGGAAATAAGAAAGAAAGGAAGTAATGAATTATGAAAATAAAAATAATTTAGATAAGCTCAATATTCAAAAACGTAGTTTTTTGGAGAGAAAAATTAAAAACTTAAGGAAGAGTGGCTGTGGGATAAAAGAAGGCATATGCAGTTATTTAATAGGAAAAAGACACATGGTTACAGATAGAAAAGCAATATGACTTAAGCCAGCTCAGTGACGTGATCATCTTTTAAAAATTTTTTTTGTTCATTTATCTTGCTCTTTAGATTCCATATATAGCATTTGCCTTTCTCCACCTGACTTATTTCACTTAGTATAATACCTTCCAGGTCCATCCATACTGCTGCAAATGGTAAGATTTCATTCTTTTTATGACCTACTAATATTCCATTGTATATATGTACCACATATTTTTTATCCACTCATCTGTTGATGGGCACTTGGACTGCTTCCATATCTTAGCTATTGTAAATAATGCTGCAGTGAACATGGGAGTGCGTATATTCTTTCTAATTAGTGTTTTGGGTTTCTTTGTGTATACACCCAGAAGTAGACTCACTGGGCCACAGTTCCATTTTTAAGTTTTTTTTGGAGAAGGACAGATAAATTTATAAGTTAAATACTCATTTCACAGCCATTTTACCTTAAGACAATGTTAAAAGCTTTGAGGGTTAGGGGAGGTATATGAGGATGGCCTTCATGAAAGAAAGCAATGTAAACGAGGATTAAAACGGAGTCTTCATTTAGAGAGATTCTCTGCTATAGTTCATAAGATTTTTTGGTAGGAGGCTGGTTGTGTCGAGGTAGGACCGAGTAAGGCCACAGTCTGCGACAGTTCTGTTGGTAAGGAGGGCATGGAAGAAGTCTGTGAGCCCCAGTGTTACAGGCAGAAATAGACACGTGGAGACCAGGAAAAAGCCAATGCCAGACCAGCACTAGAGAGCCCCGAAGGCCCACCTCACTGTCTTCTCTTGTCATTCCTCATTTTTCTTTCCATGACTTTTGTTGCGTTTGTTTGCTTTGACTTTATTTGGCAAAATCCCTAGCTTTTCACCTCCTGGACAAAATATTTTTGCTGGAAAGGATGCAGGTGTGGGCACTCTGCACCCCTTGGATGGACTGGGCCTGCTGTCTGGCCCAGGGGTACATCTCTGCAGAACAGAAGTGGCATCAGCAGTATTGGAGAGCAAGTGAGTCAGAATCCATGGAAAACTCTGCCCCCTCCCCCCCATACAGTGCTGGCCCCAGCCCAGAAGTGTGTTCCAGACAGCACTTTCAGAAGGATCTCAAGTCTCAGATAGCTGTTAGTCAAACTTGCTTCAGCAGAACTTTTTTGTTCTCACTCAGATTCCTGTGTGTGATGGGGTGGAGGATTTGGGGGGACAGGCTTGGAGGGGGAGCTGCTGTCTGGCTACACTGCTGATCTCTTATTTCACTGAGGAGTAGATGTGTTCAAGCAGAAGGCAGAGCTAAATCACTCCAAGCAGTGGAAGAGATTTTTATTTTCAGAGGACTTGGGGTGAAGAGAAGGAATGAGTCTGTGAGCCAGGGGAAGGGAATGTGGGGGAGGCAAAGCTGCCAAGTTGCAATTTTGCCGAAGCCATACTGAGTGGTGGGTGAAGTAGCCTCTCTTCCGTCTCCCCATGGGTCTCCCAGTAACACGGGTGCTACACCCGGTGTGACTGGAATCAAGACTCAGTACTGAGGGATGCAGGGGATGCTGAGCTTGAAGGGGAGTGTTGGGCAAGGGCGGGATCTGCCCAGAGGGGCCTGTCACATCCAAAGGCACATCAGGTGCCCAGACTAAGGCAGGAGTAAGTGCCCCAGCATCCTGCCCTCTATCTACCTCAGATCTCCAGTGCTGGAAATACCACGGAAAACCACCACTGTAGGCCACAGTAATAGGAAGGTAAAGAAGGACATCTTATCTCTTGTTAGGGGTGTAGTGGGACAGAAGATAAGAAAGAAGTCTCCGTCTCCATGAAAGGGACTTAAGTGTGCTCCTAGCGAAGGGTGGCTGCATCCAGGTCAGAGTCTGCGCTCTTCCTCAGTCCCCCATCTTGAAAAAGCATCGGGTGAAATCCAGCACCCACTTCCCCTAACCCAATCATTGACTTCAAGTGTCTTTCCAGTTGTTCTGGAGCCATTCCTAGACAGAGCAGGAATCCGAAGAGGGAGGGAGGTACATTATGCAGTGATTATGTCTCCATGACGGTTAGCCAAGGCCAGGCTGTTCCAAGGGTCCTGCTTGGAGCTGACCTGCGGTGACTGGCTGACAGAAGGTGCATAGCCTTGTGGTAGACCATCAGGGCTAAGAGGACTGGGTGGGTGGAGGGCCTGTAGGCAGACATCGCACTGATCAAGAAGGTCTGGCGGTAGCGGGACACCGGTCTGGGCTCTGTCTTTTTGGGGCACCATCTCTTCACTGCTGCTGGTGGTCGAGGTAATGGAGTTGCCAGAAACGCTGTTGGTGGAGGAAGGCCCTCACCGTCAGCGGGGCCCGCTGGTGTTCTAGGTTCATTAAGGTTATTGGGTGTCCGTTTTCTGGTTTGAATGCCCTGTTTCTGCATTGCAAGAGGCCTAGCAGCGCCATGGAGCTTCATGTAGAGGCCGCAGGCTTTGCACATGGGCTCATCCTCTGCGTTGTGGCGCCACGCCGTGGTTGTGGTGGTGGTGGCGGTGGTCTGGCAGTTGGTACAGCTGAAGCCCACTTGGCTGGAAGCGTAGAGCCGGCGCAGTGGCTCGATGAGAGGTCGGTTGATGCCGTTCATCTTGTGGTAAATGCCATAGGCCTTGCCTAGGTAGTGCCTTGTCCATCCTGCCTCCAGAGTGGACTAGACATGGCCCCACAGCTGACACATTCTCTGCCTTCTGTAAAGTCATCAAACGTATCTATACGATTGAGGTGTGGAGCGGCTGGCTTGGCGCGGCCGTCCGGGCTGTGCAAGGGGGGCAGTCGAAGATACCGGCAGAGGCGGCAGCGGCCCAACGCACGCCCAGGTCTGCCACCTAGGGCCGGCGGGGGTGGGGGCGGCGGGGGTAAGAGCCTTCTAAGCCGGCTGGGCCCTTCTGCTTGTGGAAGACACTCAGGCCCGTGTCCACCGCCACTGCTGTAGGCTGCGGCTTCTCGGGCCGTGGCGGCGGCAGCGGCAGCGGCAGCTCCTGCCAGGGAGCCGGTGCTGCCCGGGGAGGACAAGCGCGGCGACACGTGCGGCGGGGTGCAGGCCGCTGCCCCGGAGCCACCGCCCCGCAGGTAGGACAGGCCCAGCACAGCGGAAAGCCCCGCGCACGTAGACCGGTGAGGACGCAGCGCCCGCGCTGCGCGTGAAGGCGCCCGACCCGGAGCGGGGCTGTGGTCGGAACGACCACGTCGAGGCTCTGGTGCCTGGGCCTGCGAGCTCTCAGCTTCTGAGCCCCCTGCCTCGGGGGTCAAAAAGTAGCACGCGGACAGAAAAATCACGGAAAATAATGTACAGGCGAGGGACTATCACAAAAACAAAGATTAAAAAATCAAACGTTTTTAAAAAATCCTTCAACGATATCCTTGAGCAAGACTTGTGCCCTCAGGAAAATCCCAAATTAGTTTTTTAGTTGTTCCCGAAGATGGTGGAGGAGGGACAGAACCCACCCCAGGGCCTGGCAGCCCCGAGCGACTAGGGGTGGTAGAAGATGCAGGGTAGGGCGTGGGCGCAGATGTGGGAAACGGCGCCACGCCAGGCGCCGTCTTCAGGACACCTAGGCCTGGGGCGCAGGGCGTGGTAGGCTGGCTCCTTTCTGCCTGCGGCAGCCGCTGCCCCGCAGGGCTGGAGCTCCCAGGAGGGCTGGCGAGCATCTCCTCCGCCCACAGGCTTTGGCAGCAGCGGAGGCCCTCTTAGCCACTGTGAGATAACTGCAGGCTGTTTTCCACAGTGGCTGCACCAGTCTCCATTCTCACCAACAATGCAAGAGGGTTCCCTTTTCTCCAGGCTCTAGCAGCACTTGTTTGTTGATGTGTTGATGATAGTCATTCTGACAGGGGTGAGGTGATATCTGACTGGTTTTAGTGTGCATTTCTCTGATGATTAGTGACATTGAGCATCTTTTCATATGCCTGATTGGCCATCTGTATGTCCTCTTTGGAGAAGTGTCTGTTCAGGTCCTTTGCCCATTTTTTAATTGGGTTGTTTGTTTGGTGTTGAGTTTTAAAAGTTCTTTAAAAATTTAGGATATTAACCCCTTATCAGATGTACTGGCAAATATTTTTACATTGTTGATAGTTCCCTTTGCTGTGCAAATATTTTTTAGTTTGATGTAGGCCCAATTGTTTACTTTTCTTTCGTTTCCCTTGCCTGAGGAGATATATCAGAAAAAATATTACTGTGAGCAATATCTGAGATTTTACTGCCTATGTTTTCTTCTAGGATTTTTATGTTTTCAGGTCTAACATTTAAGCCTTTAATCCCTTTTGAATTTATTATTGTGTGTGGTATAAGAAGGTGGTCTAGTTCCACTTTTCTACGCATATCTGTTCACTTTACCCAGCACCACTTATTGAATAAACTATCTTTAGCCCATTGTATGTGTTTGCTTCCTCTGTCGAATATTAATTGACTATAAACGAATGGTTTGGTTTTGGGGCTTTCCATTCTGTTCCATTGATCTATGTGTCTGTTTTGATGCTAGTACCATGCTCTTTTGATTACTATGGCCTTATAGTATAGTTTTATATTAGGTAGTGTGATTCTTCTGACTTTGTTCTTCTTTCTCAGGATTGCTGCTGTTATTTGGGGACTTTTATGGTTCCATATAAATTTCTGAAATATTTGTTCTAGTTCTGTGAAACACATCATTGTTATTTTGTTAGGAATTATGTTGAATTTATAGATTGCTTTGCATAGTATGGACATTTTAATGGTGTTAATTCTTCCTACCCATGAACTTGGTATCTGCTTCCATGTATTTGTATCTTCTTCAATTTCTTTCTTCAGTGTCTTATAATTTTCCAAGTACAGGTCTTCTATATCCCTTGTTAGATTTATTCCTAGGTATTTTATTTTATTTTTAAGCAACTGTGAATGGGATTGTTTTCTTAATTTCCCTTTCTGAATGTTCATTATTAGCATATAAAAATGCAACTAATTTCTGGATATTAATTTTGTGTCCTGCTACTGTACTGGATTTATTTATCAGTTCTAGTAGCTTCTTGGTGGAATCTTTAGGGTTCTGTATGTATAGTATCATGTTATCTTCAAATAGCAGTTTTACTTCTTCCATTCCAATTTGGATGTCTTTTATTTATTCTTCTTGTCTGAATACTATGGCTAGTACTTCCAGTACTATGTTGAATGAGAGAGGTGAAAGCAGACATTCTATCTTGTTCCCAATCTTAAGGGGAGTGTTTGTAGTTTTTGCCCATTGAGTATGATGTTGGCAGTAGGTTTGCCATATATGACCTTTATTTTGTCTAGGTATGATCTCTCTATTCCCATTTTGCTGAGTATTTTTATCATAAATAGGTGCTGGATTTTATCAAATGCTTTTTCTGTATCTATTGATATGATTATGTGATTTTTACCCTTTATTTTGATTATGTGGTATATCACATTTATTAATTTGTGAATGTTGTACCAACCTTGCATCCCCGGAATAAATCCCACTTGATCATGGTATATGATCTTTTTGATGCATTGTAGTATTTGGTTTGCTAATATTCTGTTGAGAATTTTTAGCATCTATGTTTATCAGGGATGTAGGCCTACAATTTTCTCTCTCTTTCTTTTTTTTAACGCAGTGTCTTTATCTGGTTTTGGAATTAGGATAATGCTGGCCTTCTGAAATGAGCTTGGGAGTCTAACCTCCTTTTGAATTTTTTGGAATAGCTTGAGAAGGTGTTAGTAGGTGTTAGTTCTCAGAATGTTTGGTAAAATGCACCCATGAAGCCATTTGGTCCAGGGCTTTTGTTTGTTGTGAGTTTTTTGATTACTGCTTCAATTTCCCTAGGCATAATCTGCCTATTCAAATTCTCTGATTCTTCCTGATTTAGCTATGGAAGATTGTATATTTCTAGGATTTTAACCATTTCAGATGTTTCAAGGTATCTTTTCATTTTTTCCTTGATCTCATTATTGATCCATTTGTTGTTTAATAACGTCCTATTTAGCTTCCATGTCTTTGTGTATTTTTCAGTTTTTTTCCTTGGGATTGGTTTCTAGTTTCATAGCATTAAGGCCAGAAAAGATGCTTGATATGATTTCAATCTTCTTAAATTTATTGACACTTGCTTTGTGTTCTAATATGTGGTCTATCCTAGAAAACCTTCCATGTGCACTTGAAAAGAATGTATTGTATATTCTGTTGCTTTGGGTGGCAATGCTCTGAAGATATCAATTAAATCCATTTGATCTAGTGTGTCATTTAAGGCTGCTGTCTCCCTGTTGATAAGGAAGATCTATCAATAGATCTGGAAGATCTATTCATTGAAGTCAATGGGGTGTTAAAGTCCCCTACTATGACTGTATTTCTGTTGATCACTCCCTTTATGTCCATCAAGATTTGCTTTACATATTTACTTGCTCTTATATTGAGTGCATAAATATTTACTAGGGTTATTTCCTCTTGTTGGATTTTTCCCTTTATCATTATGAAGTGTCCTTCTTTGTCTCTTAGTATAGCCTGGGTTTTAAAGTCTATTTTGTTGGATATAAGTATTTCCATCCCAGCTTTTTTTCTCTTTCCATTTGCATGAAATGTCTTTTTCCATCCTTTTATTTTAGTCTGTATGTATCTTTCGTTCTGAGGTGGGTTTCTTGTAGACAGCATGTATATGGGTCTTGTTTTGTTACCCCTTTAGCTACCCTATGTCTTTTGATTGAAGCATTTAAGCTATTTACATTTAAAGGGATCATTGACATATATGTATTTATTGCCATTAAATTTTTTAACTATGTTTCTCTGTCTCCTCGTCCTCCTCCTTCTTCAGGCAAGCCCTTTAACATTTGTTGGCAATAATTGGTTTGGTGGTAACAAACTCCTTTAGCTTTTTCTTGTCTGGGAAACTCTATATTTCTCCTTCAATTTTATTTTATTATATTTTTAAAAGATTTTATTTATTTATTTTTAGGGAGGGAGAAGGGAGGGAAAAAGAGAGGGAGAGAAATATCAATGTGTGGTTGCCTCTCAAGTGCCCCCTACTGGGGACCTGGCCTGCAATCCAGGCATGTACCCTAGACTGGGAATTGAAGTGGTGACCCCTTTGCTTCACAGTCCAGTGCTCAATTCACTGAGCCACAGCAGCCAGGGCTATTTATCCTTCAGTTTTAAACAATAGCCTTGCTGGGTAAAGTAGCTTTGGTTGTAGGTCCTTGCTTTTCATCACCTTGTATATTTAATGCCAGTCCCTTCTGGCCTGAAATGTTTCTGTTGAAAAATCTGATGACAGTCTAATAGGAGCTCCCTTGTAGGAAACTAACTGCTTTTCTCTTGCAGCTTTTAAGATTTTCTCCTTGTCTTCAAGTTTTGCCATTTTAATTATGATGTGTCTTGGTGTGGGCCTCTTTGGGTCCATCTTGTTTGGCACTCTCTGCACTTCCTGGACTTGTGTGTCTTTTTTCTTCTTCAAGGAAGGGAAATTTTGGGTCATTATTTTTTCAAATAGGTTATCGACCCCTTGCTCATTCTCTTCTCCTTCTGATATCCCCATGATGCAGATATTATGCTTCATGTTGTCCCAAAAGTTTCTTAAACTATCCTCGTTTTTTAAAAGTCTTTTTTCTTTTTCTTGCTGTGCTTGGGTGTTCTTTCCTACCTTGTCTTCCAAATTGCTGATTTGATCCTGCTCTTCATCTAACCCAGTGTTTATTCCTTCCAGTGTATTATATATTTCAAATATTGCATTCTTTATTTCTGACTGGTCCTCTTTTATTGTTTCTATGTCTTTCTTAATGCTGTTGAGCATCCTTATAACCATTATGCTAAACTCTATATTTGATCAATTGCTTGCCTCCATTTCATTTAATTCTTCTTTTGGAGAATTCTCTTGTTCTTTCATTTGGGGCCTGTTTCTTTGTCTTCCCATTTTGGCTGCCTCTTTGTGTTTGTTTCTATGCATTAGGTAGATCTGCAAAGACTCTAGCGTAGGCCAACATCAGACTGGCCCTGGGCAACCTGTTTGAAGTTATCAGTGACTGCCCCTGGGCAACCCGTTTGAAGCTATCAGTGATCCACAGCTTGAGGATCCCTCTGCTGGGCCTGGGTGTGTGCAGAAAGAACCAAGCGTTGCACCAAGTCCAGCTTTTACCAGCACTGGGCCTGGGGGAGGGTCAGCTAAAGTCTCAGAGCTCCCAGAGGTCTGCCTCTGCCTGCTGTGTATTAGTTCATTATTAGGCTAATCATGGAAGTGGTTTCCAGTCATACTTTTCAGCAGTCTGGCTTAAGCTCCACAGAGTGGCCCAAGAGGGATTCCTGCAGGTGGGGCTATTGCTTCCCCTCAGGCTGATGCCGCATGGAGAGGAGTGCTGTTCTTAAGAAAGGTGGCTTCTGCAGTATGGGGAATGACTCAGCACAGGGATCCTGGTGGCCGACCCTTCAACTTGCTCCCCACAGCCACCAACCCCAGACTCTCCTCATGTGGCTGTAGTCTGCTCCACCCTCCCTCTACCAGAGCCCAGCTGCAAATGAAATTTTGTGTTTTGGACCTTTAAGAGGCTCTCTGTGTCTCTATCTATTTCTCCCTGGCAGACAGGAACCCCACTGTTTTTCATAGCCAGATGTTATTTGGGTTCCTTTCCTCATTCTGGTGCTGTAGGTTGGGGAGCCCGCTTGGGGTTTAGACCCCACACTTCTATGAAAGAACCCCCTGGCCACTGAAATATCCCTCTGGAATTTTAGCTGCTGCCTATGGGAGCACAGCCAGCCCTCTTGTACCCCCACTCTCCCTACCAGTCTTGATGCGGTCATGTGGTTTCTTCCTGAATCCTTGGTTATAAGGCTTCTCTCCAGTTACTGTTCAGTTGGCTATTCGGGATGATTGTTCTATAATTTAGTTGTAATATCAGATTGGTCCTGGGAGGAGGTCAGTTTAGCCTCTACCTACTCTGCCACCATCTTGGATCTCCCTGTCTTTTAATGTTTTTTCCTCCCTAGAACATTAAAGAAGTAGAACAAATATTGAAAAATGGATAGGCAGGTACATTCAAACTCACATTATTTTAAGTGTAAATATTTTATTTATACTCCAGAAAATTTATTACAATTTTACTTTTCTGGCTTTGATGGAAGCAAGTCATCAATAATACCTCCAAAATCTCCTTGTGGGAAAAAAACTAATCATTAAAAACTATGGCTCATTAAGGCATTGTTGGATCCATCTTGATTAAAAATTTGGTATTTATTCATCATGAAATTTTTTGCCTTAATTTTGATTTTTAAAAACATTGCATTAAGACAGGTTTTATGTTGATTGCTGTTATTGGCACCCTCTTAAATGTGGTGCCTAAGGTGAGTGCATCCTTTACCTCACCCTAATCCTGACACTGCAAAGCTACACAGTGTGCTAGATGAGAGGGGTAGACCACTGGATGGATCACTCAAACAGGCAGGTTAAATGTGCTCAGGGCATGCACAAAGTAGGCACACCAAGACCCAAACCCAAACCTGAAATAGACGAAAAAGATTATAATCTTGTAAAAAAGCTTTTACTTTTGTAATATTTGTTCCATTTGCTTTCTCCCCTTCCCCCACGTTTATTTTTCAGAACCAGTTGAGAAAACAAGGATTCTCTTCTCTTCCATTATCATAGTATAGTGATCAAAATTAGGAACTCAGTTTTGACATAATCCACAGTCTATATTCATTTGTGACAGTTGTCCCCATAATGTCAATAAGGCTATTCCCCTCTCCCCCACATGCATTACAGTATTCGGTCTGGGATCACACATTACATGTAGTTGTCATATCTCTTTAGTCTGCTTTAATCTGGACCTGCCCCTGTCTTGGTCTTTCATGACCTTGAAATTTTTGAAAAGTACAGACCAGTAGTTTTGAAAGATGTCTCTCCATTTGGATTTGTGTGATGTTTATCATTATACGCAGAGGATGTATTCCTGATGAGGATACCACCAAAGTGATGCTGTGTCCTCCTCGGTGCATTATATCAGGAAGCACAGGGTGCTGGTTTGTCCAGTATCACCGATGTTCGAATTGTTCACTGGGTTAAGGTGGTGTCTGCCAAGTTTCTCCATTGTAGTTATTATTTCCCCCTTTTTAATTAATAAATAATTTGTAGGAAGACATTATGAGGCCACGTGGGGGAAACGTTTACCCGGAAGTTATCGCATCCACAGAAATAGCTGTTTTAGAGATGCAGCAGGCATGCACACTTAACAGCATTTTGAATACAAGGTGAGAAGGCAGGGAGCGCGGCGTCATCTCTTCAGCACTCGGGACCTAAGAGCTTGCCTGGCCCTGGCCTACCAAGTCAATGCCGCAGCGTCTTACAGAGTTCTTAGTGAAAGTTCCGCATGTGGTTTGGTTTTCTTTATTGATTCGGCAACAAAAGCTGTTTTGGACAATGGATCTGCCAGGATTTAGAATTGACCCCTGCACCAGTACAGAGGCTTTCTCCCTGACTCTATTTCCTTAGGAAAACTTCAGGCCCTGAAGTCACCTCTGTTCCTGAAATAAACTTCTGTTGCTAGAATATCTTCCAGGCACACAAAGATTCTGTTTAATTCAAAGTATGGGAAAAGGTTCTTGCTGGCACCCAGACCATAAATGTTTATCTTGATGGACCATCCCATAGCATTCCTTGATGCGTGAGGCCACCTATAATTAATGACTACTGGCGGGGGCGGTGGGGGGCATTTGTAACATGGGAAATATACTGTTCCCAGCATAGAGGGTTTGGTAAGGTGGAGATGGAAATCCTTGGGAGGAAGTATTCTAGGCTCATGAGATACAATGGAAATATGACGGGATGGGAGCCAGGGTCACGGTTCTTAATCATACACAAACATGCACACACACATGCACATTTACAGAGTGACAGTGAGGGAGAAAAAGGGAGAGAGTAGGAAAACAGAAGGAAGGGAAGAGACATGGAAGGAGAGGTGTGGAGAAAGGAAACGGAATTTTTCTTTGTAATGGGATGGGTGTTTGTTAGTTCAACCCTATTCCTGGGTGAGACAAAACAAAGAAAGGGAGATTTTATTGGCATAACACTTTTATTGGCTTTTTATGCTAATAAAATATATTTTTTTAGATTTTACAAAATCTATATGTAAAATATAGGTTTTATAATATACAATTACTCTAATTTATAATCCCACTAACGGTACACAAGGGTTCCTTTTCCCCCATATCCTCACCAGCATTTGTTATTTGTTGACTTTTTGATCATAGCCATTTGACAGGTGTGAGATGGTATCTCATTGTGGCTTTGATTTGCTTTTCCCTGATGACTAGTGATGTTGAGCATTTTCCTATGTCTGTTGGCCATCTGTATGTCTAATTTGTGAAGTTTCACAGAAACTTTATTTCTTTTATGACCTTTTCTCCTTTCTTTCCTTTTGATTCAAACTGGCCTTGTCCAGCACCATGACTCACCTGCCTCCCTCATTCCTTTTGTGTCCTCTCCCTTAATCATTAAGGCCTCAGAACAATGAGGCCCTGGTTTGCATTAAGCAATCTTAGGAAGAAAACTTTGGGTCCGTTGACCACAGAGACAGAGTTTCAATAAAACCAAAGATAATATCTAGGCCTCAGTCCCAGTTTTAGTTTCAGACCCAGGAAAGTGGAACAATCCCACCAACCACACTCTTGTGAAACTAGACTAAGTGATGTCATGGCTGATATCAGGACCAGATGCAATGATCAATCACCCCCTACCCTAGCACCAAACCATCAGTAAAGACTACAACCTTGATCATACCCTAACTCCCTTAGTCCCCTATATAACCCATCCCCTAGAAGCCATCGGAGAGCCAGTTCTTTGACGCTACTTACCTGTAACTTTGGGCTGGCCACATTTGTTCAAATAAACCCTTACTCTGTTTGGCCACAAAATCTCCTGTTTGCATTTGATTGGGCTTTGATGGGCAGGGGCAAACGACCCCTTTAGTCCGGTAACACTTTCTGAGAGAAACCTTCAACTAAACCTTCAACTTTTTTTGCCTATATTCCTTCTCTTCCATTTGCCTGTCGCAACTGAACCTTGCATAAACCAAGTCACTAACCGCTCTGTGCGTGGCTGCCTGCACCCGAGTGTTTCAAGGCAAAATTTGCACAATTGTGTAGACCGATATGACTTTTCAGTACTGTGATGACCAATTACTCTAAGCTCATGCTGTCCAGCCTCACTGCTGAGATGAGATCATTCTTTCACTCTTTCCGAGGAATATTGTACACTCTCCAGTTTTCTGGTTGCATGCATCCCATTCTATGTTCCTCTCACCTTGCTTTTTGTGTTAATTTTTTTAAAACCCCAAATGGCATATAATATAGAAACACTATCCATTTCTTCCAACTACCAAATCCAAGCACCTGGTGGTATTTATTACCACCCAATTTTCCTCCTTTCCTGTGTCTGAGAAGAAGTAACCCTTTTAATTTGCAAAGCCTGACTCCCATTTTGCCTTATCAGGATGTTTGTCCCTTTGTTAGGGTTTCTGCTTTTACCCTCTTTAACCCTTAGCTCCCTGTTGGACACATGCAACAAATATTTGCATATCACCCTTTAATGTTATTTTAATCTCCTCCAGCTATTGCCCCAATTCTTTGTTTCCCTACTGAGCTGCACTTCTTCCCAGAGCTGTCTGCGTCACACCCTCACCTCTTATTCATTCTTCTTTGTATTCAATTTTGGCTTCTGCCCCCTCCACGCAGTAGAAAACAATCTTGCTGTCACTTCATGCTGCCAACAGTGATTTCTCTGTCCTCCCTTTACTGGACCTTTCGAAGCATTCTAGGCTTTTAACCACTATTTTTTTTTGTTTTTTTAAATATTGTGCTTCTTCTCTTGGCTTCCATACCACATTCCCCTGGCTTTCTCCCACCTCTCTGGTCTTCTCAGACATTGTTGCCAGCACCTCCCAACACTTCTTCCCTCCCTCCTTCCCCTAATATTTGGGGAATATACTCTAATATTTGAGTTCCTCAGGGAGGGGTTCACAGCCTTCTTCTCCTCTACCTTTAAATCCTCATCCCTTCTATTCCCATGACTCGCGATATTACTGTATATACTATGACCCCTATATGAATATTTGTAGCCTAGACTTTCTTCTGGTCCCCAGACTCTTGTAGTTAATGACGTTTTTGATATTTCTAACTAGACGACTCTCAGAAATCTCAAAATTACAATGTGTTAAAGTACACATTGGACCCTCCCATTCTCGTTGCATCGTTCTTCCTCTTCTGGGGTAATTACACTCAGGCAGAACCAGCTCAATCTTTCCTGCTACCGTCTTCTCATTCTCTGCTCCCACTCCTCCAGCACACAGTCTAATTCAGCACAAATTGCAACTGATTCCATCTCTAAAATATGCCTTGAAAATATTGCAGACATGTCCATATTTATTTCCGTTGCCATAACCCAAGCCACCATCACTTCCTGTCTGACTCCTGCCTAACCTCCAAATTGGTCTTTCTGCTTCAACTCTTGACCCACTTCAATCCATTCTTCATGTAGCAGCCAGAATGATTAAATAAATGAGGATAGGATTATATCTCATGCTCACAAACAAACTACCCCCCCTTCCCATGGAAAACTGCCAGTGGCTTATTTCACTGAAGACACAATCCCTTTACATGGTCTGAAGTCCCTGCCCCAGATATAACTTTCCTCACCGACTTGCCCCTAAACTGTTTTTCCACTCCATCACTACACTGATTTCCCTCCTCCCATGAGCACCTCAAGTATACCAAACTCTTTTCCACCTCAGAGAGTTTGTATAACCTGTTCATTCTGCCTAGAACATTCTTTGCCTGGCTAACTCTGAGTTAGCATTCAGTTTGAACATCATTTCCTCAGTATTGCCTTCTCTCCGCTTTTCTATCTCTTGAGAGCCAATATTTTCTATTGTAGCAGCCCGCTTTGTAAATAGGTACTTATTTATGTGCGTATTGGTTTGACATCAATTTTCTCTGAAGACATTAATCTCCATGAGGGCAGAAACCAGGCCTGTTTTGTTTGTCCTTGTATATGAGTGATTATAGGTCCTGACCCATAGTAGATACTTAATATATATTGGTTGGATGACTTTATTGTTGAGTATAATGGAGGCAAAGATATGTTCTCCAAGCCCAGGCTGAGATCAGTTGTCTATTTTCCTGTGTAACTGTCCTGAATTTCCTAGTCCCACAGGCCAAGATGTATCATTTCCTCTTACAAAGTTCCATGTTATAGCCCTCTGTATTTACACTTACAAGGCTACAAATGTTAGACATTACTAATACGCACAAATATTCCATTCTCCTCTACTCCATGTTACAGGTAGGATTATGTTCTCCTACTGGATTAGATTATTGTTGCTAATGTCTGCTACTGCTCCATGTGATAAGATCATTACACCTCCTAACCCTTTGCCATCTGGTTTGCACATGTGACCTGTTGTACCTCTCCATGTAGGAGGATTATATTTCTCTGATATCAGATATAGGCCAGGGGACTCATTTTGGCCTAAGAGTGGAAGTGAGGCATGCTACTTGGAGCAGAAACATTAGAACCATTGCATTAATCCACACACTCTCATTTCCGTTTATCATGAGAATGGCAATGTCCCATATAGGGGCTGCTACTTCAGCCTGGATCCCAAGGCCTTACATAACCTGAAGGCAGCATGTCACAGGAGCCAGAAGTAAGCCTTTGTCACAGTTAAACCCAACCTAAGATGACTGATAGACTCACTTCCTTGAAATTGGATATGGTTCTGCCAACAAAATGTGAGTGCAAGTCCCATGTGTCACTTCTAGGCGGGTTTAGCTTGGTCATATCTCTCCAGGCTTCAGAAGTCATGCCCCTGCATCCAAATGCAGTGGAGCAGTAAAGAATCAGGAACAAAATATAGGGAAGATTAGATATTTAAGACTTGGTAAAGAGAGAGAGAATGAGATTGCCTGGAAGAAGACCTTTTGCAGCTAAAACAGAAGGACCTTGACTCTTCCATTTATATCCTTACTGCTGGCTTTGGGCTACTCAGCATTTTCTTGCGTAGGACCTAACCTGTAAGGGCCCTGAAATCCTGGATGTCAGAGCTCCTAGTTCCCCCTCTCCTTGGCTCCCCACCAGTGAAGCGAAGGAGTGTTGCGTGCTTACTGCAGAAGTATGGCCCAAGGCAGGCTCCGGGGAGGAGTCCATGCTCCTTCTCTGCCTGCTGCTGGGATTCAGGACCTTCCCCTATAAAGTGCCTAATTGATATCATTGGTTTATTGATAGATGTGCACGGTCAGGAGGTTCTTGAAAGAGTGGCTAAAATACAGTATAAAATAGTGCCACACTCCAACTTCTGCTGCAAGAAACATTTCCTGCATACCTACTCCATTCCTGGAAATTAGCAAGCATCATCTCCTTATAGCCACCAGGTAAGGAAAGTATTAACACCATTAGACAGGTAGGGACATTGGTTTAGAGAGCATAGGGTACAGAGCTGGTGAGTGGAGAACCTGGACTTTGAACGTACACTTGAATTTCCTCCTCCTCCTCCCCCCGCCCCTCGCTCTCCTCCCCCCCCCTTTTCCTCCCCCTCCTTCTCTCTCTCCCTCTTTCTCTCTCTCTGTGCTTCTCTCTCCCTCCCTCCCTCCCTCATGTTAGTGACATTGCACCTAGCACTACTAATCTCTAAATCTCATCTCTATGATTTTTTTCCTTGGAAGCTTTTCCTGATCTGGCATCAAAGGACGTTTTTCAATCTCCTGGAAACAGTGTAACAAAAACTAGTTCTTAGAAGTATGATGAAAGAACCCAGGCCCTGGCTGGTGTAGCTCAGTGGACTGAGTGCAGGCCTGTGAACCAAAGGGTAAGTGATTCAATTCCCCAGTCAGGGCACATGCCCAGGTTGCAGGCCAGGTCCCCAGTAGGGGTGCTTGAGAGGCAACCACACATTGATGTTTCCCTCCTTCTCTTTTTCCCTCCCCTTCTCTCTAAAAATACATACATAAATAAAATCTTTAAAAATAAAAAAAAGAGCCCAGAGGGGCAAACTTTGAGAACTAAAATAGCAAAATCTTCTTTCCCAAGCTTCCCAGAAGTAATTGTGGGCTTCCCAAGTCAGAGAACACACCATAATTATGAGAACATGCTGGAACAGCCACAATACTCAGGCAGTGCCACCCACTGTTCTTGCTGCTGCCATGTCTGTCCTTAAGCTGATCTACCAGCTCTTGAAGGTGACTGCTTGTTTGGTGGTGGCTCTGCCAGGTTTTTTAGGTCCTATGGTCATTTGGGCCTTAAGGAAGTTCTTCGTGGGAATTCAAATGGCACATCTGTGTTAAGTTTTGTGGAAGAACAATGCGTTCCTGCCCTGTTCTCCCACATTTTTCTTCCTTTTGGAGGATGCTAGTAAAAAAGGGCTAAATCTCTAGGTCTTACTGAGGCAGTAGGCGGGGGCTAGTGCTGTGAAAATGGGAACAAATTTAAGCTCTTTAATTCAAGTCATGCCAATTACTGCCTCTTGGAGCTGATATCTGGTTCTCATACCCTCTCCTTATATTCTAGAAAACTGGCCTTTACTGATAGGAACTGGGCATTAACTTATTTCTTATCTCACTCTACAAAGGCTGGTACAGCACCACGCTGCTTCCCACACAATGTAAAAGTCAATAACAGCTTCCCTACCCCATATTTAAGCAGACAGGGACTCGAATGTGGGAACGTTGGCTTCTTGAGGTGGGAACCTGTGGGACCTTCTGGAGGGAAAGACGTCTGCTCCAGCAGCCCAGCAGGTAGCTGCTCCTTTCCAGAGGGAAGGCGAGAAGAGATTATCTTAGCTTTCCAAGGCTTTTCATGGAGGAGGTACAGACAACCCCATGGTCTGACCCCCTTCCTGTCAGAACTGACTCACCTGACACAGTGCAGTTAGGTTGGCATCATGGCACTAGAAACCATGAGGCCACAGGGGTGGGCAACTGCGCCTGGCTCACCCACCCTCTGCCTGTGCTTGGCCTTCTTTGAGCCACTTCCTGGCTTCCCTCCTCATCCCCGGCCCAAACCTGTTTTCCCACCTGTTCCTTTCTCACCCTTTGTTATGGTCTTCGCTTGCCCATTTATGGGCGAATTCCATCTCCTTAGCAAATATTCCTTTCAAGCCCCTTCTGAAGTGTTCCTCATGAGCGTGCCCTGCAATCATTCCTCACAACAGACTTCCAAACCACAAGAAACTCCCATAAGATCTGCTGTTTTCTTAAAAGTCCTACTTAAGTCAACATTCCTGGTAACTGTGATTTATGCAAGGAGAACTCACTTCTTTCTTTCTTTCTTTCTTTTAATTTTCTTCCTTTTTATAAAGGTTTTATTTATTTTTAGAGAGATGGAAAGGGAGGGAGAGAGGGGGAGAGAAACATCAATGTGCGGTTGCCTCTCATGCACCTCCAGCTGGGGACCTGGCCTGCAATCCAGGCATGCGCCCCGACTGGGAATTGAACCAGCAACCCTTTGTTTCACAGGCTGGCACTCAATCCATTGGGCTGCACCAGCCAGGGCATGAACTCACTTCTCAATCCCTGGGTTTTCATTCTTGGTTTTGGTTGTTTTGTTTTATAAATGTTGAGGGTTTCCTCCCTGCTTTCTTATTTGTCATCCAATGTTGATTACATCTCTGCACTGGTCAGTTTCCAGAGCCCATGCAAGATTCTCAGCTGTGAGTACAATGAAGGCACTCAAGAAATAATCTTGGAGATCCAGCAGAATTAAGGAACATTGACTCTGGAATCAAAACCTGGGGTTCAAGTTCAAACCCTGCTCCTCACTCTCAGAACCTGTTTCTTCAGATGAAGAGGGGGCTTATAATATCATGTGTTTATGAGGATACCATGAATTAATCCCATATTACAAAGGAAACATAGCACTGTACAAACCATAGTGCTCCAGGGCAAAAATGGTGAAGAGGAAGAAAGAAAGAGAAGAGTAATGAAAAGAATAAGCATGAGAGCAACATGACTTTCGCTTCTTGCTGGGAGGGAGGCAGATTTAGGCAAATCCTGTGAAGAGTCGGTGCCTTCCCTCCAGCCTTCTGCAGCTAAGCAGAGGTCATTGAGCAAATATTTATTGATCACTAGTGTGTGTTACTGGGTAAAATAAGTAAGTAAGTAAATAAGTAAGATCTGGTCTCTGTGTTATAGGCCATAATACAGGCAGGTATCAAATACAGCAGAAATAGGCAGGGAACAATGAATTTTCCTGGGTGTGTATTGTGTGTGCATCTCAGTCTATCAGTAGCCAATCTTGTGTTTAGACTAGACCTTGTGGTTTTTATTGTGATTGCAAGACATCCGTCAGCAATAACCATCAGGAAACATTGGGGAATAAAGGCCATTACTTACAGGACCTGGAAATTACATGACATACCTCGGGCGGCGGGGAGAGAATATGAGTCTCAGGCTCTGCTTTCATTGGCCTAGGGTTTTATTGGCTTGTTCTTTATTGGTGAATTTCAAACATGAGAGTTAAAATTTAAAGCGTGGAAAGAGAAAAAAGATCCCACATAACCCAAATGGTCAGTTATTGAAATCAACCAAGATCTAAAATAAAGGAGCCTCAGTGCAGGGAGGTGCCTGGCTCTTTATCTAGTCCTATGGCTGGCAATGTGTTTATTTGCTAAGCTATAAAGGTCTGGCCCAGGGCAGGGTCACCTCTTACCTGGGCCTCAGGGTGGGGCTGTCATCAGCCATCTCTTATCCTTGGTAGGTGCTACTTTCAGGGTTCCTGGGATGACTTTGTAGGAGCACCAGGTTTGCCATCTGGAAGACTTCTTGTCACCCCCAATCCCCAGGGAATCTTTTAAGGGAGTCCACTGTCTGCATGGCGTGGACAAGAATCTCAGGCTGACAACTTATTTTGTACTGCCACACAACATTATGAATGTTCCAGAGGCTTACTAAGGAGAGGGTTACTCAGGATACTCTACCGATTCATGCAGTTACATGAAAATGAAAAGCATAAGATCAACTAGAGCACTTCCATCATCTGATATTGTTTCCTTTTTTAAACACTCCAGCTACACTGGTGCTGGATTAGAAGTGGGACTGTCCTGTGAGAAGGCACAATTTGTCCAGAGATGAGTGAGTCTCAGAGAACATGAATAAAAGAGCCATTACACACTTGTGGTAGACTCTGTCTTCAGAAAGAAGGGTGGAAAAGAAGTCCAGTTATTTTCCCACACCATAATACCCAGAACGCCAGGCTGGGAAGGGTCCGTGGTGTTGTACAGGTGGGAAGGGGCCTGACGGAAAGGGTCAGAGAGAGGAGCAGATCCTTGGCTGTCCCCTGTGTCTCTGGTCTCCTAGACTGGGACTCTTTCCCTGACTTCATCTCAACCTAATGTTTTGTTGCCAAAATTCTCTAGACCAGTCAAATGGGACTTCTGTCTGCCCGGAACAAAGGCATAGCTGGTGAGATTTTGCCTTGGGAAAAGTTTTATTTATTTATTTTTATTTTTCGGTAACAACTTCACGGACCCACAGCCTGACCACTGAAGCAGTGCCAGGTAACTCCGGGCAAGGCGCTTCATGCATTTGCCAGGGGCTTCTCGCTGCTACCTCGTTGGCACCCAGAGTGGCTGCTGGGACTGTGGGACTCATTCATGGGATTCTTGGTAGCCCAGTTCCTACTTTCATAAGAGATTCTCAGAATAATGTTGATAATAAGATACGATGAATGCAGGACATTTAATAGAGTGAAAACACTGATAGTGATCAAGACTAAACAAACATAGTTGCCAGGTCACTAAAGACTATTAACTCTTCTGGTCTGGCTCCTTACCTGGAGCTAGAAGATAGCCAAGAATTACATAATTATAGGGAATGGGGTCTTGATTAATAGTCCACAGCATAGTCCCTGAGATGACTGGTTGCCATTCTATGTTCATTATCCTTGACACCCATTCCTTGAGGTCTTCTGCTTTCCTTCTTGCTTGCTTATGTCCAAGTCTATCAGTACTTCAGCTCAGATCCACAGGTGTCATTATGCAGTTTAAAGCCTTCCCCATTCAGGTTCATGTTCCCTTAATGTTCCAGGAAGCGACCAAGCCACGAAGGGACACTGCTTTCCTGAAGCCTTCTGGTTCTCCCTAGAGGGAAAGGGCCAAGTTCCAGTGCTGAGTAGTCTGCACGAATACTCTTGTCTGGCCCCTTCTCTGCACGTCTGGGGTTGCGTAGCGGGAGAGGCGGCAGTATCCATACCTCCCATTTCATTTGCTTATCCTGGCAAAGCGAGGCTAGGCCCTGGGCCCTGGGCCCTTTTCTAGGTCCCCAAATTGCCAAATTGTCTGATGAGTGACAGCTAGGATTGTATTGACTCTCCATTCTCTGGTTCTTCTCTCTCCCTGTAAGTTTTTTACACTATATTTCATTTGAGATCACAGCATTTCCCAAGATTCTTGCAACCAATACCCAATTTCTGTTCACTGGAAGATCTTGGTACTCAAAGTACTGTACAGGGACTGTGAAAGTGAAAATGGAGACATAAATCATCTCTGTGTGTTTTTCAGAAGACAGGCCTGACGGACCCCAAGCCAGCTTCTGCCATGCTGCCCACCAATCTCCTTTCTGTTTTATTTTCCAGTCCCATCAATCTGATTCTCTGGAGGCCAAAGTTTCTCACTGCTGATACATCTTCAGCGTTGAACCCTTTGTCCATAAAGGGGTTTCTCTACTGCCTCTCGCCCCTGTTCCTGGGTAAGAGGACTATCTGGGTGGCATCTAGCTAGGGAAAGCCTATTATTTTCTGCTCTCTATTGCTGTCAGAAGATTCTAGAATCAGAGGGACTTGGCTTCAAATACCGATGCCCCCTTATGAGCCATGTGAATTACTTAATCTATCTGAGCCCTGCCAGCTTCCACATATTTAAAACAAGAAATTATATTTATCTTACGCAGATGTTCTGGAAATAAAGGAGATCCATGTATAATGCCTAGCTTAGGAACCTGGCACATATTAGCAGCTTCATAAATCTATGTCCCCTTCCAAATGTCTCCACTGTGGAGGTGATTTAGCCTTGACCAGTAGGCTAGCCTCAGAATTGGAGGCTCTTGTTGTAGCAATTGTAAAACTATATACTCTCCTAAGAGAGCTTAAAATTTCTTGTTAGGCCAGTAAGAAAATGGAAATGTCTTAATTTACCCACAAAAGGCAGTAAACTAATAATATGAGTAATCTCTGTAAGTTGCTCAACAAGAATTGCCGTGTGCTGTGACATGCGTGTAGTGTTACAGTTCAGGAGACTAAAATTCATGCTTCAGAAAAATGGCAAATATGCCGTGAAACTTTGGAGTTATTCATGAGTAGCTAAAATCTCAAATATTCATCCACATATGCCAAGGGTCAACTGACCTTCAAGGTTTTGGAGAGAGGGACAGCCGTCTTCCAAAAGTACAACCAAGGATGGAAGGGAAGCTCCTATCAATAGAGGACAACATTGGTCAGGCATGGACAAGACCTCCAGCGAGGGACACATGCAGTAGGGAAGACTCTCTGCAGAAGGTCACTCCATTTTCTTTTTCCTCTCCTTGAGTGCTGGGAAAACTGAACAGGTGCTGGAGAACAGCCCTGAGGTGACCAGCGTGCTCCCTGCCCCAGATCACTTTGGGGACTATGTTTTGTTTTTAGGTTGTATGCCTCAAATGGTGAACAGTGGTTTAATAGACTTTTTTTTTTTCCAGGAGAGGAAGGGTTCCTTCTTTTTCAAAATAGAAATAAAGCAAATAACAGTATTGGTAACACTAAGTTCCTGTGGAGAGTATTCTAGCTCAAGGACAAATTTAGAATGGGAACAGCAGGTGATCTTCTTGTAGATATTTGCGTCCTGAATTGAGTTCTCAGAGGCCACTGTGATAAAACTACAAGATAACTGTGGGAGGTGTCAAAGAAGTTCTCAAGTTTTCATATGTAACTACAATATTTTATTTTACTTTATTTTGTTTTTTATTTTTATTTTTATTTTTTTATTGAGAGATTTCATGTATTTATTTTTAGAGACAGTGGAAGGCAGGGAGAAAGAGAGGAAGAGAAACATTAATGTGTGGTTACCTCTCACACATCTCCTGCTAGGGACCTGGCCTGCAATGCAGTCATGTGCCCTGACTGGAAATCGAACCAGCAACACTTTGGTTCACAGGCTGGCACTCAGTCCACTGAGCCCCACCAGCCAGGGCTCTGTTTTATTTTATTTTATTTTATTTTATTTTATTTTATTTTATTTTATTTTATTTTATTTTATTTTATTTTATATTTCATTTCATTTGTTTTGTTTTATTTTGTTTTATGTGTATTTTATTGATCATGCTATTATAGTTGTCCCATTTTTTTCTCCCCTTTATCCCCCTCCACCCCGCACACCCCCTTCCATCAGCATTCCCCACCCCTAAGTTCATGTCCATGGGTCATACATATAAATTCTTTGACCTCTCCATTTCCTATACTATAATTAACCTCCCCCTGTCTATTTTGTGCCTACTAATTATGCTTCTTATTCCCTGTACCTTTTCCCCCATTCTCCACCCTACCCCTCCCCACTAATAACCCTCCATGTGATCTCCATTTCTGTGATTCTGTTCCTGTTCTAGTTGTTTGCTTAGTTTGTTTTTGTTTTTGTTTTTTTAGGTTCAGTTCTTGATAGTTGTGAGTGTGTTATCATTTTACTGTTCATAGTTTTGACTTCTTTTTCTGAGATAAGTCCCTTTAACATTTCATATAATAAGGACTTGGTGATGATCAACTCCTTTAACTTTAACTTATCTGGGAAACACTTTATATGTCCTTACATTCTAAATCATAGCTTTGTTGGATAGAGGTCTGTAATGTTGGATGTAGGTCCTTGCCTTTCATGACTTTGAATGCTTCTTTCCAGCCCCTTCTTGCTTGCAAAGTTTCTTTTGAGAAATCAACTGATAGTCTTATGGGAACTCCTTTGTAGGTAACTGTTTCCTTTTCTTTTGCTACTTTGAAGATTCTCTCCTTATCTTTAATCTTGGGTAATGTAATGATGATGTGCCTTGGTGTGTACCTACTTGAGTCCAATTTCTTTGGGACTCTGAGTTTCCTGGACTTCCTGGAAGTCTATTTTGTTTGCCAGATTGGGGAAGTTTTCCTTTATTATTTTTTCAAATAAGTTTTCAATTTCTTGCTTTTCCTTTTCTCCTCCTGGCACCCCTATGATTTGGATGCTGGAATGTTTAAAGGTGTCCCAGAGGTTCCTCAGCCTCTCCTTATATTTTTGAATTCTTGTTTCTTCATTCTGTTCAGTTCGATGCTTATTTCTTCCTCTTTTTCCAAATTGTTGATTTGAGTCCTGGTTTCTTTCCCTTCACTGTTGGTTCCCTGTATATTTTCCTTTATTTCACGTATAGCCTTCATTTCTCCTGATAGAGTGTGTAACCATACTCTATCATTTCTGTGAGCACCCTGATTACCAGTGTTTTGAACTCTGCATCTGATAGGTTGGCTGTCCTCTCATGGCTTAATTCTATTTTTGAAGTTTTGATTTGTTCTTTCATTTGGGCCATATTTCTTTGTCTCTCAGCACCTGTTACATTGTAAGCAGCAGAGCCTTAAGTATTCGCCAGGATGAGGCAACCTACATTGATGTGTTGTGGTGCTGTATGAGGGGGAGGGGTCAGAGAGGGAACAATGCCAGTTCCTCAGCTCTTGACTGGCCTTCAGTCACTTCCCCTGCTACCCAAAAGCAAATTGGGCCCTTTTGGTGCTGATTCCTAAGTGAGTGGGGTTGTATATGTTCAAGGACCCTATGGGTCTCTCCAATGAACTCTCCTGTGAGGCTGGGAGTTTCTCCCATCTCTGCAAGCCCCACAGATTTTTTACAGCCAGGGGTTTGGAGACTTTAGTTTCTCACGCTGGAATCGTGGGTTGTGTGGTCTGTCTCGTTCCCCAGTTGTTCCTTCCGGTTTATCTGCACGTGAATGTGGGACCACCCAACCCCCCAGCCACCTCCTTGCCACATGTCCTCTCTGCCCCAGCTGCCCATTTGCACCCCCCATTCATCTGTCTCGATGAATGTTTCTTCAACTCCTTGGTTGTCAGACTTCCATAGAGTTCAATTTTCTGGCAGTTCTGGTTGTTTTTTGTTTTTAAATTTGTTGTTGTCCTTCTTTGATTGTGTGAGGAAGAAAAGCATACCTACTTGTGTTCTATCTTGGCTAGAAGTTCTTTTTTGATAACTGCAATTTTTTAAAGATATCAATATCAAAACCTGAAATCTACGTCAGGGGATTGTTCAGGGGAGTGGTGATATTTAGGTGGGAAGGTAAATATCCTTTGCTCTGGGTTCAGTTTCCACAGTGTTGGCTCAGGATCATGAATTATCTGTAAGGTACAATGAGGGTGCCCTTAAAAGAGCCTCTTGTCACCCTATAGTTAAACAATGCCCAGCACAATGCCTGAGATATGCAACGCCTCATAAAGTTAATAAATTAATGAATGTGTGAATATTGTCTGGTGTTGAAGTTGCTCTAAAGCCCATCCATCCTTAAAGCAGAGTGTGGGGATGGAGATTTAAGGCCATGGACTTTAGGATGCTACCAAAGTTATCTTCTGTGTAGAAGCCCATGATTCTTGATGATATTTGCACATATGGTTTTGCATGTGGATCAAACCAGGCATCTGAACCATGCTGCCTTGCCTTTAACTGAAACCAGGTTCTGTTGTTGCTGTCGTTCATTTGTTCATTCATTATTTAATAAATACTTCTTGTATATATATTGTGCCTATGATGTCCACACAATGTTTTGCACTGGAGAAAACAGATAAACATTTCTGCCCTTGGGGAACTTAATGTATTAGTGAATTTATTACTAGATGCTGTAATAGGCAAACCCAGAATCTCAGGAGGCAAACATAATACAAGGTTATTTCTTGCTCCTATGATGTCAGATACATGACAAGGCTGAGAGAGGGAAGTGGTCAGATTACTGTACTTATTTAAGGAGTTTGGCTGACTGGAAGTTCTGCTATCTTCATTGTGTGGCTTCCAAGGTCACCTTGGGCATTGACATTAGCCATCATCAGATAGCAGGAGAGAGAGAATGGGAGACTGGCACATTGTGAACATCACTTTCACCCTTATTACATTAATCAGAACCCAATCATATGGCTTTGTCCCTGTAGAAGGGGGCTGGGAAATGTCATTCCTGGCTGGGCAGTGACTTCCCAGCAGAAACTCTTCAATAGAGAAGAAGGGCATACATATTTAAGGGACAGGTAGAGACATCTTGCACATTTAAATTCTATTGGATGCAGGGAGACAGACAATAAATATGTAAGAGTACATTGTATAGCATTTTGGGTGACTAATAAGAAAGTCAGAGGAAGGGAATAGGGGGGTGCAAATGATTGTGAAAATAAATTTCCCAAATGGTTATTCATTGGGCCACTTTGTTTACAGAGCACATGTGAGTTGATCCTCTGAGTGAAGAAATAAAGGCTCTTCTTCCTGAGTTGTACTAGATGCAAAGAGAGACCTTCTTTTGTGTCCAGACAAACCAGATGGTTATCACCACAAAAGACCCCAGAGTTACAGAGCTTATTGAATGCCAAAGATGTTATCAAAAAGCATAATAGATGAAGACTGATAAAGTGGGGTTAAATTTGTTTCTGGGCCCTTTCCATTCCTGTAACTTTTTTGTGCCAGCACTAACCCAGGTTGAAGTTCTCATCCTTTTAGCTTTGACTCTGTCCACTTTTGGATAATCCCACCTTCTTGATTCTAAAGGGATCTACTTCCCTGATATGTATAGAAAATCAAGGGTGATTTCCTCCCTAGTAATAGAGTAATTTGACCTCTATGTTGAGGAATACCAGCTGGTTACTTAATATCAATGCAAAAAAGGTTAGTTGGTAAGTTGCTAGTGAGGGAAGTTGGATGGTGTTAGTATATGGAAGAAAATTCCGTATTTGGTAAAAGGCAAAGGCTTAGGCATGTCTGAAAACTCTACTTGTTCCTTGCATTGTGGGATGGATTCAACAAGCATTTCTTGATCCTCCTTGCAGACCTGGCCCTCTGCTAGGCACCAGCAACAGAGCAGAAAACACGATTCTGCTTCTGATCTCGGGCTTCACGAACCAGCAGGCGGATTTCAGCCAGACCGAGAAGGACTGAGTGTCATACTCACAATCCCAGGGTTTGTGCTCCGTAGTTAGTGAAGAAACATCAGAGAGATGGCTTCTCTGCTGGGGAGTGGGTGACAGATGTAGAAACTGGCACTCACTCGGTGTGAGATGGTTAGCAAGTCAGCCTTTCAGACTCATGTGCTCTTTGTCTGGAGAGGGAAGATAATAACTTCCCTGCCCACCTCACAGGGCTTTTATAAGGATCAAATGAAATCACATTATGTGCCAAAGAAATGCTATTCAGGTGTCAAGAGCTATCATTAGGACTGGTTAATCATCTAGATGTTTGGAAAACTCGGGTGCTGGGCAGTGGTGCTCTGAGAATGTGGTGAACTCTTTCATCCAGAATGGGCATATGTAGAAGGAAAACCAGGTCTTTGAAAAGAAAATGAATTTTAAAAAGCCTAGACAATGGAATATTTTGAAAGAAAAGTTGATTTTCTTCTTTTCAAAAGTTTTTTGTAAGGGAAGAAAATGAACAGGGAAGACCCGTAGGATACAAACAAAGATGCGCATGTGGGTGCAAAGACAGGGAGTGAGCAGACCAGAGGGGCTGCTGCAGAGGCAGGTAAGGGCCGGCCCGAGACTTCCGCAGGAGGCCAGAGACTGGCTGGGGCACGACCTGCCAGAGCAGCAACCCTGACCGGGCCTTCAGAGAACACTCGAAACCTTTCCTCAGTCATTCTTCCTCCAGGGGACGTGTGGCCCCAAAGAACTCACCATTCCAGAAACAGTGACTTGCCTCTTGGCAGCATTATTGCTTTCTTATCTCCTGTGATTTCCTAAAAGTGTTGTTCCAAGAGGAAGACTTGTGTTCGGGAGACCTCAGGACTTAATCTGGCTTTTCCATGGACTTTGGCACCTTGCCTGCCAACGTAGTCAAATTACAAAGCAAGACATTCTTTCAAAAAATGGGGTAAGTTAATGTAATGTAAGTTACCACTGCCCTGTTCCAAGACCATAAAATCCCATTAATTCAGTCCAAATTTGAGAATTCATTCAGCATTGAAAGCATATATAGGAGGTTGTCAGCTTTGAAAAAAAAATTGCTTGTTTTACAATTTTCCACTAATTTATAAATCTGAAAACAGAAACAGAGAAATGGTCACATATATTTCGCTGAATAATATGTAATCACACTGAGTGAAAGGTTTTTTTAGTCAAATCTCAGTATTATAGAAATAAATTAGTTATTGTAGTTATTATAGAAACAAAATCTAAATGACAACATCAGTCCTTACTAAAAACATATTGTAGTCTCATTTTACAGTGCTTCGCAGTAATGGAGAAGAACTTTACCCCCAGATAGGAGAAGGAGGCTAAAAACTGGCTGAGTGGAGAGAAGTAAATCATTATGTATATATCGAACATGTACTATGGGTCACACATCTAACCCAAGTCCCATTTAATTTTCACCACAGTAGATTCTACAAAGTAGGCAGAGTCACCCTCATTTCATAGATAAGCATGCTGAGGCCAAGAGAGTGACTTTTACCAAAGTTCACACAGAAGTGGTGGAGCTAATATTCAAACCAGTCTTCCTAACATTGAACCTGAGGTCTTTCCCCAGCCTGTCCCCTTTACCTTGAAAGTTACTTGGGACTTTGGCTGGAAGCTGGCCAGGAAGCAGAGGCCTTGGAAAGCTGGGTGGGTCAGCGAATAGAGGGAAAGTCTCTCTATCACAAAGATGTAAGGGTCAGGGAGAATTCCCCCATTACAGATCACTTCCCCAGGCTCAGCCACTCTCCTTCTTTCCACCTCTTTCCTTCTTTCTTTTAGGGCAGGGTTTCTCAGTCTTGGCCCTATTGACACTTAAGACCGGATCATTCTTTATCATTGGGGCTGTCTGGCTCATTGCAGGGTGTTTAGTAGCATCCTTGGTCTCCGCCTACTAGATACCAGTGGCAGCCCTTTCCGGTCATAACACGAAAACGTAACCCCAGGTATGGCCAAATGGCTTCTAGGGTTGGGAAGCCTCCCCTGCCCCAGTTAAGAATCATCGTTTTATGGGTGACCAACCAATGCAGTTTGCCCTGGACGGAAGAGATCCTGGGCTAAAACCAGGATGGTCAGGGAAAACTGGGTTGATGGGTCACCCTACAAGTGAAATTTCATCTCTGGCTAAATAAAGGCTGTGGCTGGGAGAGAGGCATTGTGTTGTCCTAGCAGCCTTCAGTTTCTCTAAGCTGTTGCTGTGCCAAGCCCATCCGCTTAACATTCCTTTGTCTCTTCCCCTAGCCCTGTCCCCTTATGACCATAGGGGCTGTTTGAGTAACTGTGTGGGTCTTTTTAGGACCGAAGGAGACCAGAGGGAATGCTGGTGTATGTGTGTGTGTGTGTGTGTGTGTGTGTGTGTGTGTGTGGTGAGAGAGGTGCTTGCGTGTTGGACTACAGAGAGCTCATTGGTGCGGCCTGGGTGGGCATTGCTTGTGTGTGTGTGTTTACTGACATGGGTGTCCAACCTGCGGCCCATGGGCTGTGAATGTAGCCCAACACAAAATTGCAAATTTACTTAAAACATTATGAGATTTTTTTTGTGATTACATGTCGCAATGTATTTAATGTGTAGCCCAAGATAATTCTTCTTCCAGTGTGACCCAGAGACGCCAAGAGGTTGGACAGCTCAGCAAGAAGGTAATGAAAATTGGGTGGGGGAGGGTTTCGGCTCGGAGTTAAGTTGGCCTGTGCCTAGGTTGTGTGCACATTTTAATGTATTTGCTATTATGAAATATTTTTATGAGCTACTCTGATGACTTATTAAGGGTATATTTCTGAGAGACGTGAATAAAAGAAAAGCCTCAGAACTGGTTTGTTATTAGGGTTATTTTTGTTGCATTGTTTGAGAATATATCAGCAGTACTAATAAATAATTTGGTTCTTTGCAAATTTACAAAGCCCCTCCAAAGTGTATTATATGATATGTCCCTCAACCTTTTGCTCTGGGTATCATTCATACTCCCATTTATAGGATGAACACAACAGAGTTCTGAAGGTGGTACCTTCAGACCAAGGGCAGGTTTTGCATCTGAACCACTGGGCATCGCATCTTGTGACCTCCATATTCCCCCAGGAGAATGAGTCCTGCTAAGTCTGTGTCTGTGTAACTGTAAATGGTGAAATGGCAGGTGTAGACATGGATGACCAGCATCAGTTCTGTTGTCCTGACCCTGACAATGGCCCTTCCCCCTTCTCTGTCTTCAGCAAGTGGGAGGATGAAGCAGTTTCCACCAGGGCAGTGCCTAAGACCCCACGGTCACAGCTATCCTTGGTGACTTTGTGCCTTCCTATGCTTTTGACACGGCCGTGGAGGATGTGATTTGTAAGAATGATTGCTTAACGTTTCCTTGATTATGCAAACTAGGGGCTTTTGCCCGGAACTTTATGCCCAGGAGCTCTAACCCAGCTCCCTCCCATTGGCCTGTTTGGCTTGAGTTTTGGAGGTGTGTTTTTCCAGCTACAGAGCAGTAATAACTGCTAGTGTCTCTTGGGAGTGAGGTACCTGGTGTCTGGGGACTCCACCTGTTGACAATGACAGCAGATGAGCTGGTTTTCTTTGTGAATGGCAAAAAGGTAAGCGGGAGCTGACCTTTGCTTTGGCTTGCCTGCTCCCCGGGAAGGAATGTGTGTCATGTGGAACGGGCCATTTTGTTCTCTCTCTTGCGTGTTTACTCTTACTCATTCTCCTCCTTTCTCTCTCTCCCTTTAAAGGTGTGGTTGCCTTTGGGGTAAAATTGGGGAAAGAAGACCTCCTCAGGGCTAGAACATAGCCAAGATACTCAAGGGGCAAAGGAGTGAAGGGGAGAAAGAGGAGACAGGTGTCTGTGTGCTTCCCCCACCCTGTTCACTCTCTGAGGTGGTAGAGACACTGAGAAGCTGAGAAGGGGGGATAGGGTTCTAGGTGAGACTAGAGGTCACCCACCATACTTCCATGTCTGTATTTAATCAAATATGTCCTAAGGCTTCTGTTGATCTCTTTATTGAGGGAGGGAGTGGGAACATGTTTATTTTTTTGCTAATATCAGAATATAAGATGTACACAGCTTTTGCTTCTGATATTTCATGTATGGAAATACAGGGTCTGGCAGAAGTAAGGTCTGCTTGAGTGTGGTTAGTAGGGTAATAATATGGGTGTAATAATTTATAGTTTTAATCTGAACATTTCACCCAAAATGTCATATTATGTGCTTGAGTGTGATATTGCTATGTTACAGAATTACATGCTTATGATTTTGTAATAAAAGCGTTTGTAATAAAAAAGGGGCGTTATTTGTGCTGGACCCTGTTTTATACAAAACTTGTGGGAGGACATATACTGACATCTTGTGGCAGCCACATTTAATTTTGTAAAGGGCAGGCTCCCCTCCCACCCTTAGTTCTACATGTAAGTATTGCAGATTTCTTACTTTGATAAAAATTGACCACTTAGATTAACTTCATTGGTGTACAGGGACCTAGGGAAGGTGAGGGTGGGATGGGGCAGAGGGGGACTTATGACATGGGAGCCAGTCGTTGTTGCTCTGGAAAAATGAAGACCTTTGAAAATTCTAATGCAGGTGCAGAGAGAGGGGGGTGCAAGCACATTACATTGTCCCCAACCTCCACTTGTTCTCCCTATCTCCCTGCTGACATGCTCGCATCTGCCTTTGCTCCCCAGTTGGGAATGAAAGGGATAGTAAGAGTAGCCATGGTTGTATAGTATAAATGGTCATGTGAGTGATGAATGTGCCCAGTGAGCACCCTCACCCCCAAAAGCAATTTTTTTTTAAAGATTTCATTTTATTTTTAAGAGGGGAATTGAGGGAGAAAGAGAGGGAGAGAAACATCAACATGCTGTTGCCCCTCACATGTCCCCTATTGGGGACCTGGCCCGCAACCCAGGCATGTGCGCTAGACTGGGAATCGAACCAGTGACCCTTTGATTCACAGGCTGGCACTCAGTCCACTGAGCCACACCAGCCAGGGTGCCCAAAGCAATTTTATTTGTTTTGCTGTATTGCTAGTTTTGAGATGAGAAATAGGGTGACTTTCAAGGTAATTTTCAAGAACTAAAATGTGCTTTGTAGGATGTCTAGTGCTTAAATTATTAGGGTGTATTGGAACAACTAGCAAGAAAATTCTACGAGCCATCAGTGCTCCAAAAACTGTGGATTCTGTTTGAGTGGTTCCCTGGGAGGCACTGGGGAGTGGGGTCAGCCATGCTTTTTGGGGTTCAAAGTTGTTTCTCTGTGCTACTTTCTTTCGGGTTTGGCATCTGGCACCAAACCAAGCAGTAGGGCAAGGCTTCTATGTTGGTGGTAGTAAAACTTATGCATCTAACATTTCCAACAATATTGTTGCATTCAGCAATTACACTGTAGAGATTTAAGAAACAGTTGTTGAATTGGAGCTCTAGAAGTGTTACTTATACAAAGGTGTCTTCTGCAAAATTTTTGTAAGCAATTTTTATATTGGTTGAGCAGCTGAATTCAGTGACTTCCAAGGCCACATCTCACTCTAAGTTTTGATTATTTCTTAAGCCATGAATTCTGTGTGACAGTACAAGCTTCCGTTCTTCTTTATAAATGGTTTGATTCACTGGAGCATTTCTTTCTTTTTTTTTTTTCTTTTCTTTAATACTCACCTGAGGATACGTTTATTGATTTTGGAGAGAGAGGAAGGGAGAAGAGAGAGAGAGAAAAACATTGATCGGTTGGCTCTCCTACGTGCCCCCAACTGGGGGTCAAACCCGCAACCTAGGTTTGTGCCCTGACTAGGAATCGAACCATCACCATTTTGGTGTATAGGATGATGCTCCAACCAACTGAGCCACGGGGCCAGAGCTTCACTGGAACATTTCAAGGGGAATTGGACTGGGCAAAAATTGTTTTCCCATGTATTTTATTTTCGCCTTAGGAAAGCAATTTAAAATTTTTAGATGGGATCATCACATCAAACTCTATAATTTATTACTGCCAGTTTCTGTGATGAATGTCCATGTTTGTAATTTGTAAGCATGTGGCCTCTTGAGAAACTGCTGGAAAGGAGGATAAGCAATGCAAGGAGTGTTGAGGTAAAAGCAGTACTATAAAAACAAAGCCCAGCAAAAGAATCCCAGAGAAATTAGGGCAACTGTGGGTGTGTTTCCATGTCTATGCCCAAATGTTCTAGACCTTTAGTTACAGAATGTTATAAAAAGAAGTTATGAAAGAAGGTTTCAGAACTTGGTGACTCTTCTTCTTAAAGCAGGCTTTTTAACATTTATGTTTTTTGCATTACTCATTTGGTGGTAATAAACTCCTTTAGTTTTATTTATTTATTTATGTATTTGGCCTGGGAAACTCTTTCTTTCTCCTTCAATTTTAAAGGATAGCCTTGCTGGATAGAGTAGCCTTGGTGGTAGGTCCTTACTTTCCAACACTTTGAATATTTTGTGTCAATTCCTTCCTGTCTGAAGTGTTTCGGTTGAGAAATCCCCTGACAGCCTTACCGGAGCTCCCTTGTAGGTAATTGTCTCAGGGACTCACTCTTAAATGTGAGCCTTCTACTCTCCCTGTTTCAGACTGCTCTCTGGGACTTCACTAGCTGGGGTCCTTGAGAGAGGATGTAAGACACCAGCTACCAAGTACCCTGAGGGTCTTCTGTGGTGGGGATGGGCCTTGATGACTGTCGTTTTCACATCTTCTTCTGACTGGGAGTCAGAGTGGAAGGGAAAGGGCTGCCCAGGCTTTAGTTATTACTATAGTGATCATCCGTTTGCAGGGTAGGATTCCTGCTTTTCTGAGTCATCACTCCCTGTTTAGTGGAGATCGTGGATCTGGAGGAGTCTGGGAAGGTTTAGCACGTAGGGTACGGCTGAACGTGTCCAGCTGAAGGTGTCCAGCAGTTATCCCCACAAGAAGTCAGTGTCAGTGAGTCAACCCTCCCGCCTTCCCTCCCTCTCTCACATCATTTCACAAGCTTCCCCCAGCCCGTGGGGCTGGAGGCATTTGCCATTCAGGAATTTATGACCTAGTTGGAGAAGTGAATTATGGTTAGGCCAAGTAATATATTCCAGAATGTATTTCACAGAAAACTATCTCCATGAGGTACTCTTCTTAGATATTCCTAAACCACTCAGCCCACTGTTGACACAAAGTTGGTGCCCAGTTAATGTGGATAGAATGAATAAATGAATATTAAAAGCCCAAAGAAATCCTTTGGCAAAGAAATTTATTTTTTTAAACTTTTTAAAAAATTTATAAAAAAGTTGTGAAAAGAATACAAAAAATTATTAAATAGACTTTACCCATCTATTAACATTTTGTCATATTTGCTTTTCATTCTCTCTGCATACACATATATGCATGTATGTGTTTATAGGTGCAAACACAGATATAAAAATATATGTATTCTAAGTACACAAATATTTCCATATATGTATTTATGTATAGAAATAGATATAAAGCATAAAATTTTATTCCTCTGAATCATCTAATGGTAAATTTCAGACATTATACCCCTTTACCCCTTAAACTAAAAATAAGGATATTATGATAGAACCACAGTCTATTTTTAAAAATCGAGAAGTTTAATATTGATATAATACTATTATCTGGTCTATAGATTTTTATGCAAAGTTTCCCCAGCAATGTCCTTCATAACACCCCCCCTCTGGCCCCAGCCCAGGATTGTGTCTTGCAGTTAATTGTCATGTCTCTTCTGTCTCCTTTAATCTGGAACAGCCCCTTAGCTTTCCTTGTCTTTTGTGGCATCGATGTTTGTGAAGGGACATGTCAGTTACTTTTTAGAATGTCCCTCATTTCAGGTTTGTGTCACGCTTGTGTATAACTAGGTTCAGAGCCTGCATTTTGGGCAGGAATACCAGAGGAGCGACGTGTCCTTCTCAGGAGAACATGACGGCAGTTTTCCCCATTAATTGTGATGTGAACTTTGATCATTTGGTGAAAGTGGTGTTCACCAGGTTACTCTTTTTTCCTTTTATAATTAATAAATGATCTGTGAGGGGAACTCTGAGACTGCATAAACATCTTGATTATTAAACTTGCATCCACTAGTTTTAGTATCCATTGATGGTTCTCGGCTGGATCGACTATCGGGCAGATTACAAGACGGCCGACCATGTGTGTTAGTTGGCATTCCTCTGCCAAGAAGACTTTCCCTTCCCTCCCATTTGTTTGTATGTTTATTTACTCATTATCAGTTCAAACTCATGGAAGCTTTCATTTTGTTTAATGGATTATAAACCCATTTTGGCCATTATTTGTTTTGGTAATTGAAGTTTTCCAGAACAGTCTGCATAACTCAATGTTTCCTAAGCTCACTTCCCCACTAGGCGTTTTCCCTTCAGAATACCCATTGGCATCCTGTTGAAAGAGCTCTGTGGAGTTGGCTGGGGGCGAGCCCTGTAGCCACACTGCTGTGAGAGGGGCACAGCCATTCTCTGTAGGAATTCAAGGGAGGTGGACCCCTTGTGGCTGGGGTGATATGGAAGGCTTTACTAGGGACGTGTTTGGGGTCTTCTGATAAGTCAAGACGCAGATGGAAGAGGAATGAAATGGTCAAAGACTTTGGAGTCAGAAGTTATGTATTTTCATAGGAGTACAAAGACCAGCTTGGCAGGGAAAGTAGGAGGGGGAAAGGTTGAAATGCAGATTGGGGACATATTGAAATGGGCCTCAAAAGACAGCCTAAGCAACTTGAGTGTTACCTTGAATGTGCGAGGGGTCACCAAAAATATTGAGCAAGGAACTGATGTGGTGTCATGAAAGCAGAGCTGGAGGAGGAGAGGAAGGACCAACTTGGGGAGGAGACGGTAAGGAAAGGGGCCCTTACTGCTGTCTCCAGGCGATGAGGACCTTTATTTTGTGATTTCTCCTCCAAGAGAAAAGACGTAACTTCTTGTGTAAACTTGGTAACCAAGACTTTGAATAAGCTGGACCCGTGGGGCGTAATCAGCAAAGAAAATTCATTTTATCTTCTACTTTCCTTTAACCTTTATTCAAGAGGTGAATTCTGGCAGTTTTGTTACCTCTTTGATTACTTTTGGTCAATGAAAAACCCTAGGGTCATTTCTAGGTTGCCTAACAGTCTCAGTTCAGGGCAGAGAGGTGAGGGCAGTAAGAAGGTTTTCATTTCATTGGTGCTGGTATAAGATGGCTTTCCACCACCGGGAATGTTCAGTCACAGCTCTGTGACACGCAGATGTGCTTTTCTCAGGCCCGCGGCGCTCTCTCAGCCTCTACTTTTGGGAGGTCCACTCTACACAGGCTCTTTTGGAGGTCTCATCGCCTGTAGTCGTTTTTTTTTAAGAATGACTTAAACACCTCCAAGCCAGTTTTCTCTCTGTCTTTGTCTCTGTCTCTCACTCTCATGCATGGCTAACCCTAAGCCCATGGCCAACACTTCACATCTTTTGCTCTCCTGAACTCCGGGTGTGCACTCCAGTCCCAACACTGACATGACACTTTCTTCTTCAGCGTGTCTGGTGAACCCACCTCAAGCTGTTTCAGTATGGCAGACCACCACATCCCCTGTTAGCTTCATATGTGGCGCTGTGGAAACTTCCTCATGAAGTTTGAGGGGCGAGGCAACTACTCCTCTCCTGGCTTTAGAAAGATGTAGGACTCATACTACAGTGCTCTCTAGAGAAATCCTTATCACAAATTCTCTTCCCTTTACCATCCCAATCATCCAAACCCTCTTACCCTTGATAATGGGAGAGTAGTGAAATGGTTTTACAAAGATTTCCTGACAATTTGCATTGGGATCTAGCACTTCGCTCGGTAGACAACCTTCTCCCTCTTATTGAAAATTCCATTTGTGGCCCTTTGGTTTGAGATTTCTCCTCCATTTCTGACGTGTGTTAAATGTTGACTGGGATAGCCCGATGCGTACAATACTCAACTGCGAGCACAGGTCCACAGACGGGCTCCCTGCTGCCCGAGTGTGTGCACTTCACCCAGGCAAAGCCAGAGAAATGCTTGCCGCCGCTCTCAGCGGTCCCTGGCAGTCACAGGCGTGGTCCAGCGGCCGGAAATGAGACGACATGTGTGATGTGGAGAGGGCTTTGCTTCGGTCAGCCGAGCATGGCAGATGCAGCTCCTAAGTGCCCCTGTGGGGCATCCTGAGCTGAGCACTGATGTAAAATCTTAGAACTGAAAAATACCGGCACCTGCTTAGTTTGGCTTGTAGTTAGTGTGTAATTCTTACGGAATTATCAAGAAAAACTCTTTAGTTTTCATAAGATACTTAACACATCCCTATTAACTTTACAAATTCTTCAGTAAGACAATGGCTAAGTACATCTATGATCTATTTTTTTCTGTTGTTTTTATAGGTGGTGGAGAAAAATGCAGATCCAGAAACGACCCTTTTGGCCTACCTGAGAAGAAAGAGTATCCTGACTTTGGGCTGGGCGCGAGGGAGTAGGGGCAGTGGATTAGGGCTCTGGCACCTGCATTCTAGTTGCAGCTTTGTCAGTCGGCAGGAAGCCATTTGAGCCCTGGGTCTGAAATTCTCCACCATTGAATGTGCAGATTGTTGCTGACGTTCCCCAAGGCCACTCCTAGCCTTGGCCCTAGTAAAGCCGAGATTTGGCCCTGGGTGTGTAGAACAAACCGCCCCCGTAAGTGCTCATTAACCCTGGTGGGCTTCGTGGTCATTCCTCCTCAGGGGGAGCTGGGCTTTCCTCAGCCTCTCCCTGCCCGATATATCAGTGGGCTTACTGGGGAAAGCTTCTAGCTCTGAGAAGGTGGAGGGGAAGTCAGAGGAAGTGGCGTTTGTTGGGAAAGAGATATCTGAGGCGGGAAACTACGTAGAGGTGCCATCCATGTGGAAATGGCAACGCTGAGCGGCTTGGCCAAGGCGATACCTTAGGGGGACTCCAGGTTCTGCTCTTTACTCAGCGTGGGGAGGGTGCCTGTAAGAGCTCACATACCTGTTCTAAAATTTATTTTTATTTATTTATTTTTCAGTTACAGTGTACGTTCAATATTGTTTCGTATTGGTTTCAGGTGTGCAGCACAGGGGTTCGACAATCATGTACTTACAAAGTGTTCCCCATTCATATTTCCAGTGCCCACCTGGTACCATACACAGTTATTCTGATATTATTGACGCACTGATATTATATAGCGTTGATATTTCCTATGCTGTACTTTACATCCCTGTGACTATTTTGTGACACACCCCTGTAACTTTTGTTCTTTCTGAGTAGGAAAATATTCTGAGACCCCAGAACAAAGATAATAGTGAAAATGTAATAGGAGCTGACATTTAATGAGCACTTACTGTGTACGGGGGGAGGTCGAGGTGATTTCCAGAGGTTACCTCACTGACCTCCACAGCAACCCCTCTCACAGATGGGGAAGTGAGGCCCCCATATGTTCAGGGACCTGCTTCTCGCTCAGACCTTTCGGGCAAACATCTGCAGGGCGTAGACTAAGTCTAGGAGCCACACTCTTAACTTTCTACCTGTGCTGGAAACTCTCCAGGGGTCTGTTGTCAGGACATTGTTCATCCTGACCTTTGTCAGCAAACCCCTCCTGCCTCCAGAGGCAGGAACACACCGTGGCTGATTGCAGTGGCATATTTGGGAACAACAAAGGATCGTTTCAGCACGCACACAGGTGCGCCTGGAATCCAGGGCCTCACCTCTGGTTCCCTCACTGCGCATCACGTGGTTGCTGGCTCTTGCTTACTTCAGCTGGATTTTCGAACCGGAGCGGGTAGGTCTGGAGGTTCACAGCACATGAACCTCGTGGGTCTTTTAGATTGTTGACATCAAGTTTAATTTTCTACTAAAGTGTTGAAAGCCCGAAAGCCTAAGAAAGTCCTGGTCAGAGAGAATGGCTGGCTTAAAGGTCAACTGCCAAAGGAAATCCAAAACTGAATGTTGGCACATAAATACGAAATCCCTGTGGCTTATTGCTGCCTGTGCTGAGAGCTCGTTTGTAGGGGTTCCAGGCAAGAGAGGACACCTCCCTGGCTTCAGAAAGATCCCCAGGCTAGAAGACAATCTTGCTGGACTCTGGGTACCATTGATATTCACGTACCCCCAGAGTTGTCTGAATTGCTGCAAACTGCACATATCCCAACTAGTGAAAAGAACACCTGAGGACATAGAAAGTCATCCCCAAGTGTGTTTTAAAAGAGGCAGCTGCGTGGTGAAGGAGGAGCCCGCACATCTGGAGGCAGATGACTGTGTTTCAGCCCTAACACTCAAGGTAACACAAGTGGCTGTGTTAGCTTGCAGAGCTCACGTTACCTCTTGGGTTGCAGCTTGTTTTTGTTTCAGTCTGTGGGGCAGTCCCTGCCCCACCCAATTATTGTGAAGAATTCCTGGGTACAAGTGCTTTCCGGGTGTAAGATTCTGTGTCATTGTTAGTTATTAATCTCATCTTGAAGATGAGAGAAGTGCCCAGGAAATGATTACCTCAGTTCCCTCCATCCTCATCAAGTAGGTGGTTGGTTAGCGTCCTGGGAAAACTTTCTGAGGGGAAAGTAGCAACGGAGCTCACGTGTCTCAGGGAAAGTGACCACCACGATCGCCTATTACTAGAATAGCCTATTACTTAGACACTTTTACAAATGCCAAGTATCATATTGTTTATTTCTGCAAATGTATGTGAGACATGGCTCCATTATTGGTTCCTGACCTCAAAAATATCTTCATTTTAACTCCCCTTCCCATATCCTATAGACTGGATATTCAAAAGCTCTGGTGCAGCCCTTATGTGGATTCCGGGACTTCATCATCTCCAAGGGTTCAGGGTAAAAAGCTAGGACTCAGCAGATTCCAGAACAGATCAACATCTCAGTCTGGTCTGGGCAGATGTGACAGCTGCCCCACATACTCAGACTTTGAGGTGCCCAATTCACCTGCCTGGGGAGGTCACAGGACTGGGGGCCTATAAAGCTATGCCTGCAAGCACCTGATCCTAAGAAAAGTCTCCAGGATTTGAGTCCCGGTCAAGTTTAAGTCCTTGAACTCAAGTCCCAGGGGATGTAACTTGGGTGCTTTTCTGTGGGACTCTGATGATTTTTGCCCAGGGATGGTGGAAAGGACCCTGCCCCCTGCCTCTCTGGGGCTCCGTGCAGCCCTTCTGATGAGGAGGGCTTGTGGGCCTGCAGTCTGCCTGGTGGAGGGGCCCGAGCCCATTGCGTGTGGCGGTGATGGTTCTACACCGGCAGGCCTGCCCAGGCATCTCCCAGCAGCCCGGCAAAGACTCTCTTTTTCTCTGAGTTCATGCTCCTTAACCCTCGGCCACCCAGTGGGGCTGACTGGAACCAAGCTGGGCTGTGGCGAAGGGGGCTGTGGGGCTTGCACCGTGATGCTCTCCAAGTACGATCGCCTCCAGAACAAGATCGCGTATCCTTTGCCTGTTGGCTGATTGATGGCCCACGTGAGGGTGACGAAGCGGTGGTCAGCTTGTGAGTGAGTGTGTGTGCGCACGCGCATGTGACCTTTCTAAAACCCGGACTCATGTCGCATCCCATGCAGTCCTTCAGCAGCTCTCCGCTGCCCCCAGGATGAAGTCCAATCTCTTTGCTTAGCACACAGAGGGAGCCCTTCACAATATACCCACATTTCCTCTCCAGTTTTCTTTCTCTCGTGGGCCCTGCACGCCACCCATCAGCGTATCCTAGTCCCTCAGGCAGGAACAACCACCACTCCATACCCACTAATTTCTTGGTCTTTGCATAAGCTGTTTTTCAGGTCTTTGAATACCCTTCCCTCTAAGACTTCTCCACATGGCTAATGTCACTAGCTCTTTAGGACTGGGAAAAACATACCCCGCCCCCCACCCCGCCCCCCCAGGAAGCCTTTCTTGATCTCCCAGGCTGCTAGGCTCCCTTCGTTTGAGCTAGTCCCCAGTGCCCTGTGCACAGCCCCCCTGAGCACCTCCCATAAGGTACTGACATTGCACCTTCACACTGGCTTGTTTTCCTGGGCTGACTGCAGGCTTTTCAAGAACAGAGAGGTCACCTTCTCTGCCTTTGCGTCTCAGCGCTCAGCAGAGTGCCTGGCACGTGGCTAGCATTCAATAACTGGTGTTGATTGTACAAGTGAGTGAGTGGAGAATGAAGGAATGGACGCGAGTGAGCTCTAAGAGGTTGGTGTCTCCTGTTCCCTGAGAAACAGGAGAAGTAGAGGTGGGCGAAAACTGCAAAGTGAAAGTGGCTGCAGGTTCTGAAACTGAAGAGGCTAAGGAAGGGCTTTACAGAAAGAGGGGTACACATTGGGCCTGGAACCTGCCAGAAACTTTCCCTCAGCTCAGCCTCCAAGGTCCAGCTGAATAAGAGGTGTCTGAAAGTGACCCTGGCTCCCTTGCTTCAGCTGGGAGGCCTAGGGTTCACTGATGGCTGATGTCTGACCCCACACGGGGCTGGAGGGGCTCAGGGACCCCCCGAGGGGGAGCTACTTTTGTCCCTCTTTCAGAGTCTTGGGGTAGAGGCAAGGACACCTGTAGAAGAAGAAAGAACTTAAGGCAGAGTGAAAAGAAATGACACACAGCATCGCAAAGTCTCCCAGGGCGTGCACTCCAGTGCACGCTGACGACCTGAGTGAACAATGGAATGGCCTTAACATGGGGTTGCAGCCATTTTTCTGTCAATGCCTGCCTGACTCCCATCTGCTCCTTGCACCACGTTGCCGTGACGACAGTGGAAGGAATAGGAAGCACCAAGTCGAGGCTGCATCCTGTGCAGGTAACCAGAGCAAAAGGAGTTCATGACAAGGCTGCAGACTGTGTGTTGTTGGGCTGAGTGTCACCCTTGGGCAAAGGAAACATTGTGGCCTGGGTACCTCCCCATCTCCTTAGGGGTGAGGAGCTGGGAGGTGGGGGCTATGAAACAGAAAGAGGAGGAGGTGCTGAAGCTGCAGCTCCCTCCTGTGGTGGGGTGAATGCGACTCCAGGGGAACCAACAGGTCAATTGGATTTGGTGGCTGGACAGCCTAGCTGCACCAGAACTGCAGGGAGGAGGGATGGGGGAGCTTCCTCACCTTGAGCTCAAATATGCTTAGGAAACCCCCTGCCTTCCCAGATTCAAGATTCCAAATGCTCCACACCCCTTGACAAAAAACCCACGTACTCCCTGCTCCTCAAGTGGCAATTCCATTGTACCTCTCACCTGCCGCTGGCAGAGAATACAAATGTGGGCCGCTAGGCCTCCATCCTCGTTAAAGGGAGGTAGGCAAGGCTTGCATAAGAGAATAGAGACCTGCCAGTGTCCGACCAAGACTTTCTTCATGATGGTATCAGGCCACCCGGGAACAGATTGATACTGGCAATGGTTTTGGAAAGAGTGGGCAGTAATCTGGGAGGTTTTGTGGAGAAAATCAAGATGATCTCAGGCAGAGTGGCATGGAGCACACATAAGAAGAGCAGAGCACTGTGGGAAGGAAAGGCCATTGTTCCCAGTGCTTTTCGTTAGGAGAAACTGAGGTTGGGGGGAGGTGTCTCTGGGAGGTGACAGTCACAGAGGATGCCAGAGCCAGGCCCAGGTCTTCATCCTGCCTTGACCATTTGGGGAGACCTATTGCTCACAGCATGCCGTCCGTGGTCACTGGCGTGAATCTGGGAGCCAGGGCCCCTGGTGAGCAAGCTGATTATACCCCCTGGGGGGAGCATCTGGGACCAACCAGGTGAGGGCAGAGCAGGGTGGGGTTGTATTGCTTCACTCTATGGCTTTATTTGCTAGGGATAAAAGGGAAAATCACCCAACTTGTCCAACCTGCAGGAGATGGGAGAAGGTTCACTGGGGTTTGTAATTTTCATTGAGACAAATAGATGAAAGAAGGAATGACCAGTTTGAGCATTGGAATCATATCTAATAATCAGGCTACACCCCTGCCTTTCCAATGACACAGATCCTTTTTCCTGATGCTTTTATTTTGGCTCCCAAATACCGTATTTTGCCACGTTTTTGGCCCATGCTTTCAGGAAAAAATAATCTTTCATTTTGATTTTTAAATTTATTTATATTTAGAAACAAAACCAATTGTTGTATTCCAGGGTATTATTTCACGCACAGATATTGTTATTGTTTTCTAGAGTTACACTTTTAATGCATAAGCATAAATAAAAGAATTTAAAACATTATATAAATACAAAATTGGTACTACGCATGTGTAATGCTCATCCTTACTTTTCCCTCAAAAACTCAGGCAAAAGTATGCATTATACACTGCAAAATACAGTAAGCTGTGGAGCCATATTCCACTTCTTGTCCATTTAGTTTTTTCTCTTGGTCTCTGTGACACGACACTCCCCTCGTTCTCCTCCCATCTCCACGTTCGTATCTTGCACTGGCTCCGGTCAGCTCGGTCCCTATGGCAGTGGCGCCCCGGGGCTCCTGCCCGGGTCCCTTACCCTCTCCCTCTTCACGCCCTCCCCAGGTGAGTTTAATGCCACCAGCATGTGAATAGTACTCACATTTGTATCTTCCACTTTGACCTCTCCTCAGGCGTTAGAGTTATGTTTCCACCGGCCTGTGTGGCATCACTATACGGATGTCTAGTCTCAAACTTAACAAAACCCTATTCTTTCCCTACTTCTTTCTCCCCCAGCCTTCCTCCATCTGAGTCAATGGCAAAAGCATCCATCCAATTCCTCACACAAACATCTAGGATTCGTCTCTGATTCTTTCTCTTACACGCCACCCCCATCCTTCCAGAAGCAGTGTCTACCTCCAAATCCTACAATAAAACCTTCATTTTCCCTCAGTTTCCCTGTTACTGCCGGGTCTGAGCCACCATCCCGTCTTGCCTGGACCACTACGGTGTCCTGGTCCCCTGTTTCTATTGTTGTCCCCTACAGCCCATTCCCCACCTAACAGCCAGAGTGATTCTCTAAAGTCTAAGTGGGATCTTATCACAGAATAGCTCCCCATCGCACCCAGAGTAAAAGTCTGGATCCCCACCCTGGCTTAGGGGGAGCTGCATGGCCTCCCCCAGGATTTCTCTCATCCCAGCGGGTTCCAGCCACACTGACCTTTCTGTGACTCAAGTACGCCAGGCTCTGCCCTCACTGTTCCCTCTGCCTGGGATTCACCCTTCCCTGACCCAAACTGTGGTCTTAAATTCAACTTAAAAGTCATCTTTTCAGAACCACCGTTGCTGACCACTTCAAGGAACCACTAGTCACTCTGGGTCCTGTCACCCTCTACTAATTCCCTACATAGCACTGATCTTCACCTGGACTTTTCATGGGGTTTGTTTAGTTGTTTTTTTTGGTCCATGTTTTTCCTACTCGGACATGAGATTCATGAGACTGGAGACCTCATCTCTCTTCTTCACTACCTGTCCCCTACCATGCCTGGCACATAACGGGGTCTCAATAAATGTTTATAAGATGAATGAAAAGAAAGAAATGCTAGGCACTGGGGATATAAAACTCTAATAATTTTACATTATGTAAGTACCAAGAGAGACTCCCAAAAGACAAAATAATAATAATAATGCGGATGTGGAGAGTCTCCTCGTAATGAAAATCTTGCAGGTTTGAATGAAAATTCTGTGACGTTCCATGCATATCGCAAATTCTATATCAAGCATTTTTCAATTCTGACGCCCTCACTGGATGTCAGGGGTTTCCTTCCCTTAAGAAGGCAGTGGCCCTCTCGTTTGGAATAAGATGTACCCAGCTGGTTCTGAATAAAGGCTGGTTGAGCCGGATTGCGGGGTGGCATAGCCAACAGAATGTGACGCAGTTCTTCCATTCGCCACGTGTGCCTTTGCAAAAATCCCTTAAATCTCTGGACCTGCTTCCTCCTCTGTTCAGTGAAGGGAATGAAGGGTGAGAAGTTGCTTCTGGCTCTAATAGTCACTATTCTTTGAAGAGACCTTCCCACTAATAACTAGCATTGGTTGAATTCCCAGTATACACCAGGTATGTTAAGAGTTTTATGCGAAATATCTCTTTGAATCCTCACCTCAGCTCTAGAGGTAAGTACTAGGATGAGAGACCTGTGGCTCAGAGAGGCATGGCAATGTGCCTAAGGTCACAGTTGGTAAGTAGTGGTACTAGGACATCACTTTGTGCAGTGACTGCTACCTCACACTCCCCGTTGACATGGCCTGGCTTCAGTTCAGTCATATACGGAGTCCGAGAGGGGTTCTACCAACACAGGTGCCAATGTCATCTGTCCCTTTTAGGAGAGAATTGCCAAAAGCCACGGTTCCCAGTGTGGGTTCTGCACCCCTGGAATTGTCATGAGCATGTACGCACTGCTCCGGAACAAGCCTGAGCCCACCATTGAGGAGATCGAGGATGCCTTCCAAGGTACGGCTCTCTAGGCGCAACCCAGGAGGAGGTATGACAGACGGGGCCCTGCAGTGGCCAGTGCAGGGCCCAAGTGGAAGCCAGGAGTGGGCTAGGAGCCCAAGGTATTGTCCTTTGGAGAAACAAGCCCAGGCCACCCCAACGTGGTGGCTAAGATCTGCTGGAGGATTGGCCCTCTCTTAGTTTGAAGAACACTCAGGTGGGTTGGAAATATCTTGCCTTAGTGTTTGTCTTTCTGAGGTGTCTTCCTGCCCTCCCTCTGCACCGGGCTGGGGTGGCAGTGGGTGGCTGGCTCAGGAGATCATTTGGAAATCCAGAGGCGAGTCATACTGCTTCCTGCCATCTCAGCTTTCACCGGAACAGGATTCTGCTGGGCAAAGGCCACATCTGAGGAAGGCAGCCACGATTCTGAGCTGTGGACAGGGATGGCTTCTCACTTTCCTTCTGTGTGTGGGCCTAGGAGTCTGGACCAGGTGTCTGTTTCTCTTGAATAGAGAAGGCTCCTCATTCACCATTTCAGTCCATCATTTAATCAATCATATTGTATTGAATCCTATCATATGGCAGGCACTATACAGGGAACAAGGGACACGGGGATGAAAGATACAATCCTTACTCTAAGGAATTCATACTTTAAAGGGGAAGAGAGTTTATAATGTAGTGTGATAATTATACTCATAAAACTGTGACATGGAAATACTTAGAAGGACACCTGAATTAGTCCGGGCATTCTAGGAAGGCTTCCTGGAAGAAGTGATAGGTGTGTTTTGAAGTCAGAAGTACAAGGAGAAGGAGGAAGGGAGGCATTCCAAGAAGAGAAAACAGAATATGTAGAAGGCATCTAACTGATCCTGGAGCTAAGCCATAAGCCACTCACCTACCCTGGGGCCTGCACTGACATTGCAACTCCTTCCTCCTCCCGCAGGAAACCTGTGCCGCTGCACAGGCTACAGACCCATCCTCCAGGGCTTCCGCACCTTTGCCAAGGTAAGTGGCAGCCCCAGGACATCAGTGGCCCTGCCTTTACAGCAGCAACTCTCAGGAATCGCAGTTGAGAGGGATGCCAAGGGCTTCGGGATTACAGAGAAGAGAGATGACATGGCCTGGTGGCAGGTCCTTTCACTCTGGGTGCCTGGCATGGGCAATGGATACTGCCCCTCTCATTTAGAGAGGGGTTCTCGTCAATACCACTGGGATTTTTTTCCCCCCAGAGGAAACCTGGGGAACTGGTTTCTGGAAGAGGCATAGAACTTCCCCCAGGACACTTAGGCTTAGCAGCCTCCCTTGGAGACGAACATGCTCAACAGGTGGCACAGGTGCTGGATGTGATATGTAATAACGACCCACACGGCCGACTTGGCACCCACGCTCCTCCGCCTCCCCTGACTGCCTTCTACAGTTGGCACCGTGCTGGGCTTACGAAACGGCTGATCAGTCTCCAGTTTGTGAACCCCTGCAGCGTTCGTAGAACGCTGAGCGAGAAGCCTCAGCCAAGGTGCGCGGGCATTACTCATGTAAGGACAGGCACCCTGGCCGGCCTCTCCTTTCTTGGCTTAACCTCCTCCGATTTTACCTGATTCTCCAACTGGGTCATGTTGATCCTGACTCCTGTCAAACTGTCTTCTACCAACATGATTTGGGGTTGGTGGGAGGGTCACAGACTTCTGTGCTTTGTGCTGACCTGTAGGGTTGGTACAGTACAAAAGAAGTGTTTCATTCAAACAATTCCAAATGGGTGGGAATGCAAATGGGGCTTGTAAGGGTGGAAAACACCACACACCGACCAGGAACTAGGAGGTGGGAATTTAAATGAAAAGGATCGAGAGCTCAGATTCAGAGTCTGCGGATCTAGGTTCAAATCACATTTCATCCCTTAACTCATTCATGACCTTGGGCAGATTTTCTTGTTTCTGAAATGGGGCATTTTAATACCTCCCTTACAATTGTTGTTGAAAGTACTCCTTGTAAAGCCCTCAGAACAATGATGGACACGGCTTAAGTATTCAGTAAATGGCCACTACAAACCGTGATGCTGGTACGTTTCTTCCATCCCTCAATATTTGATCTTTCTAAATGGTTCAGCCTTCCCCGAGACCCAGGAATTGTTAATCATGTCCATGAATTTATTTCACAGGAGGCTTCTCAAAGAGAAACAATTTAGCCAGCCCTCCTAGTTTCTCAAAAGAGAAGCGCTTTTGAGTGTAACGACAACTATGCTCCTTCCCAGGGTTAAGCTGGTCCCTGATCCGTTGGTGGGCTGCGCCTCCCTCAGTCCAGCGGCCTGGCAGAGCAGGGCACTACCTATTCTGAGAGCGCCGAGCAGCCAGAATGGCCTGTGCTCAGATGCCCGTGCGTGTTTCTCGTTGGAGACCCCCAAGCCTTTATTCAGAGCCATCTAACTCTCATTTTACACACAGTTTTAACAGACCTGGTTCTCTTGTTGTCATGCCCATAGAACATACTAGAAAAGGGTGAGGAGAGTCTGCTAGAGGGAGGCACACTGTTCACAGCAAGAAATGACAGTGTCCTTCCAGCAGTAAGAAAGGAAATGAAGGAACCATAAAATGAGCATGTCTCAGCCTGCTAAGAAAAGTGGAAATCTCTCCAGGAGGAAAAATGCAGTCATATCCAACCTCAGGAGGCCTTGAGGGCGGTGACACGTTGTTCATCACCATAGTTTATATCATGAACATGATCAAGATCAAGGACTTAAGTAAGAACTTGCTGGCACTTCAGTTACCTGGAAAATGTACTTCTATTAAATACATCCTTCCCACAAGGACTGGGTTAGTGCGGCCTGTGCCCCTCACTTCCACTTGGGACCTGGTGAGTCCCCTGCGTCACTCCTCCAAGAAGAAAGATGAGAAGAGGCACTAATAGGAAACTCTCTTTTCTCTTCTCTTCTCTTCTCTTCTCTTCTCTTCTCTTCTCTTCTCTTCTCTTCTCTTCTCTTCTCTTCTCTTCTCTTCTCTTCTCTTCTCTTCTCTTCTCTATAGAAATGGGAAGGTCAAGGAGGTGGTGGAGAGATCCAAAGCAGAGCAGCTCTGAGATCTGACAGCAAAGTCGTGAATGCTGGAGGGGTCTGCACTTAGAGCAGCGTTTGCAGGGGGTCAAGGCCAGGGAAGGTTTTCCCCCCAGTGCCAAGTCTGGCAGTGCTTTCTAGTTCTCAGAAGGCCTCGGTGGCCCTGAGGCCTTCTGAGAGCTTTCTTGGGAACAATAGTGGGTTGTGACTCGTCCTTTGGGAAACGTCAGGATAGAGTGGTATCTCTTGCGATTCAGTGCAGAAGGGCTGTCCCAGGTCCGCCCCTCCAGGAACTGGCCATCCTGGAAGTGTGCCGGGCTGTGCCTGGACGTTTTCCCCACTTTAGACTGTCAGGACAACACTGTGATTCCTGAGTGTCTTCTGAGGTCCTGAGCTGAGAGTCCTGCTTTCTTGGGGGCATATCTATCAGGCGAACACACCCCTTTCCTGATGCCTCGGTTCTGAGAGGCAACAGCTAGACTCTGCTCTGGGCTCTGCTGTTGGCACTCTGAGAGGGCCTGAGCAAGTGCACAGGTAAGGGGCCGTCAGGCCTGTAGACATCCTCCAGAATAAGCTCATAGTGAGGAATAGAGTGCTTATTAGCGTTCTGGCAAGAAGTGTCTAAGAAGCAGCGGCGGGGCCATCAGACACACTTGCCAGACACATCTCTGAACCCAGCAACCAGTCTTTGGATACTCTTGTCAGGAACTCCACCAAGACTCCAGCCTGGGAAGTGCCCAGACAAGAACCTGATTGACCGAGAAGCGGGGCTCTTGAGTGCCGAGAGGGCCAAGGGAATTTCTGTCACAGTGATTTCCCAAGGAAGCAGCACTGAAGAGGGGAAATGGGCATAAAGATATGTTTTGATAAAATAGGAGGACCTGTCTTTGTGGAGAAATGTTCTTAACACTGTTACGCTGCTGCTTTCAGGAGAGATCTTATTTATTTACAAGTTATTTAGTCTGCATTAACATTGCAAGAGAAAGGAGTTAAAGTAGAGGCTTTACCTCTGTGCAAAGGCAAGTAAGATGGGACAGGCCACCTGCTAATACTATTGATGCTGAAATAGGCGTCTGAGCTGGATTTCACTGGACATTAACAATGTAGGTTCTTCTGCTCCTGTGAAAACTCTTTGCACCTGTTGTTTGCGTGAATGTCGATCATCTCTCTAGGATGGTGGGTGCTGTGGAGGAAATGCGGACAACCCGAACTGCTGCATGAACCAGAAGAAAGAGAACACGGTGAGTGGGCCCGTCTCCCACTGGAATCTGGGGGGCCAATACCAGGTCAAAGGAGCCAGCCAGTAGGCTCTCTCCACACGCCTGGCAGTGGTGGCTGGGAGAGGAAACAGCCAAGCCCGGACTTAAGAGGGGGGTGAGTGTGCCCTTTAGCCCTGGGTTTTCCAGGTAAGACCTGCTGTTCCTGCTTTCCAGGAGCTACCTGCCCTTCCACCAGCCTGCTGTGGTCTGCAAATGAACTCGCTCGGACAAAGGGCTGGGTTGGTCCTATGGGGCATTTTGAAAGTGGAGACACCGTACCACACATCTGTTCCCTTCCCCAGCAGGTCACTCTCTCACCATCTTTATTCAACCCAGAGGAGTTCATGCCCTTGGATCCCACCCAGGAGCCCATCTTTCCCCCAGAGTTACTGGTAGGTGATACCCCGGGGAAGGGCTACGTGAAGCTCTGTGTCACGAGCCCATGGAGACCCACTTGATTTCATAACCCTGGGAACTTGTATTCTCCTTGTCCTGTAAGTTTCAGCCTGAATTTGCCTTCCTTTTTCTGACACCCAGGGGTCAAGTCCCTCTGTCACAGACTCCCACAGGGACCCACATTTCTCTCCTCCTCACGTGTGTCACTCTGAGGGCATGGAATGGATCCCTTTGGCACACTGCGTATAGTGACAGGTGCTTTAGATGTATCTGCTGACCCCCTGGCTAAATCTAATGCATAACCCCCGCCCCAAGCAACCCCTCTCCTCTTTGTAAGCAGTCATTTATTAAACAAACAAATAAACAAACAAACAAGGAAGCAAACAGAGCTGTATTCCAAGGGCACACTCCATGGCCTGCAGCTCTGTTTGAAGGACAGCTCTCACACCCGCTTTCTTCCCTTGATGATTCTGCTCCTTCACTCCAACATTTATGGCGAGGGAAGAACCAAGCCGCCCTCAGAGTTTCTCAAGTGCAGGTATCTTCAGAGTGTCTGGGCACATGATGATTGCCCTGTGAGTTCAACAGGCCCGAGAGAAGGGCTTTGCATCAGGCCACCGGAATGTCTTTCTCTGGATTGTGCAACCTTGAAACACCATCAGTTTGAGTTTGGGTTTTCTTTCCCAGCATCACCCCTCACACGTTAGAACCAGCTCTCCATTGCATTCCCTCTGACACTCCTTTCTTTGATGACACTCCCCCACACCTTGCCCACTGCCCCTCCTGGAGACAGTGGGGTGAGTTCAGGTTGCCTTGTGACTAGTGACTTTTGGCAGGTCACATACCTTCCCTGATCCTCAGGTTCCTCCTTTTCCTGTAAAAGATGAGCCTCACGAAGCCTCCTTTGCTGAGTCTTCTAAAGACTCAGTGAGATAATTACATAAGAGCTGCCACCTAGTTCCTGGCTCAATACTAGGCACTTCCCCGCATTTCTCCCCCACATGTATTTTCATTCTGAATTCTGCAACAAACAAATCAATAGAAGAGTCGGTCCCATTGTGGAGTTAAAGCAGGGGTGGCGGGCACGGCAGTGGGGAGGAGGAGATAGAGCTCAGCAGGAAAACGACATTTTGCAGAGGCTGAAGGATGCTCCTCTGAAATCGCTGCGCTTCGAAGGGGAACATGTGACCTGGATCCAGGCCTCGACCCTGAAGGAGCTGCTGGACCTCAAAGCACAGCACCCTGAGGCCAAGCTGGTGGTGGGGAACACGGAGATCGGTAAGGGGTGGCCCTGGGGCTGCCTGGGGGACAGAGACCCACTGAGGAACTGTGGGCACTTGAACTTTTGCAAAACCCTGGTTTTGGAGTCACGCCGACCTGGCTTAACGCCATGCTGGCTATATGTCCCCAGAAAAATGACTCTTCCCCTGCTCTCATTTTCCCTTTTCATGTGTGGGCAAATAATACCCCCTTCAAGGGTTATTCTGAGCATTAACTGAGATCCTCGATGACTGTTCTCTATAAACTTTTACAGAGTGGCAGCTCTGTGCCCGGTACCCTGGGGCGGGGGGTGCTGAGGTGCCACAGTCCGCTGGACACAGCTATTCCCTGGCCTGTCTCCTAGTCCGAGGCAGGAGGGAGTAGTGCAGGTAAAATGTCCAGGCCAGGGCCTGATGGATGCTAGTGCTTCCGTCCATGTCTCTCTCTTCTCCACCCTTTTCTGGGACTGCTGTGGTGAGACAAAGGGGAGGAGATGTCCAGGCGTGACTGTGTTGCCCATAACCATGGCCACCGGCCCTGGCAGTGCCACCACCTGGGACATGAGGCCCACAATGTGCCAATAGGTCAGGGAGACTCGAGTTCTGCAACTCTCAGTCTTGGTGCTTGAAAAGACAGGAGCAGGGGTGCCCAGGTCCCTGCTCGTCTCCACCCACTTCTAAACCTTGCTTGGCCCATTTCCACTTTGCCGGGTCCCAAGGCCGGGGAGGACTGCAGGCCGATGAGGGCCTCTGGTCTGGGGGTACTTGACATGCTTTCAAGCAGCCAGGTCCAGCCTGTGGGAGACTCCTGGCTCTTGTTCTAGAAGGACCCTGGGTTCTGGTTGGATCTTCAGCCACAGAGAAGAGGGCTTGGCTCAGTTCCGTGCTGGTGGAGTGCAGAGCTGACCATGCCCTTGTGAGAACAGTGCATGGTGCAGAGTTCCCCGTCACAGTATGATGACATACTGGGATGGCAGGGTGGCCTGTGAGACCTGCCTCAAGTGATATGATCCTCTGGCCCATAGAGCCATGGTCCAGTGTAGCATAAGTTAAAGTGGAGTATGGCAGGCTGGAAGAATCTTCGAGATCCTTTGACATATGCTAAGCTCCTTGCCATGAGTCATACAACATTCTGGACCAAATTACATTCTAAGAGAAAGGAATTCCCAAAGATTTTATAAGCTTCAAGTCAGAAATAATTTTTTAAGATCATCGCATCTGCTGCGTCCCCCGTCCCCTGTACGCCCATCAAACAGGGTAACCGCCCAGAGCTGGCTCTGGAGAGAAACATCCATCCGAGCTCTTTGTCCTGGAAGCTGATTTTTCAGGCAGGCTCGGCTCCTCAAAGCCTGGCCCGCCCTTCACGATTCCTGGGCAGCATGTGAGAGGATGGGGGATGATGCGCAGTCATTTCTCTTTTGACCTTTTCCCTGCATGGCCCTGTGGGCAGGGCTGGGAGAGGTGCTGTGTCACTGAGTCTGAGGAACAGGGGCAAATATGTTCCTAGAGTTTTCTACCTTGATTAGCAAATTTAAAGTTTTCTTCTCTCAATTTCCCTGTTTGTCTGAACGTTAGACTTTTGTGTTATTATTACTGTTATACCCTGACCCTTATACTAGTTCAAGCACTGAAACATACCTGTTCGTAGCTGTGCAATTTGGGCGAGAAACTTAACCTCCCTGTGCTTCAGCTTCTTCATCGACAAGCAGAGAAAACCCCAGCATCTCCTAGGGCTACTGTGAGGAGTAAATGAGTATGTAGTGCTCGGGAGGGATACTGGCATAATTTCTTGTGTTTTCTAACATCTCTTTTTATTTCTTTCCATCACCATTTATCCCTCCTATATCCCCCGTCCACTTCCACCCCCCCGAGCCCCACAGTCACCACGCTCGTCCGTGTCCATGAGTTCCTTCTAATACTGTTGTTAAACATGCACACAGGCCTCTAATTTCGGGCTTCCCATTTCTCTTGAGGCATTGAGATGAAGTTCAAGAACAGGCTGTTTCCTGTGATTGTCTGCCCAGCCTGGATCCCTGAGCTGAATGTAGTGGAGCATGGGCCAGAGGGTAAGCGGAGGTTCACCCGAGCCCCCAGAGGGGCTGGGATGCTGGGGGTGGTCCCCCAGGGGGATGGTGGGTTCAAGGACACCCTCCCCTTTGGCTCCCACTATCACCTGTTTGTCCTGGAGCTGCCCTGCGCAGGGGAAGGGGCACCCTTTGCTGCCTTCCTCCATGTAGCATCCATGGTAGGGTGCCAGTGGGCAAGAACCGTCAGAGTTTTAATAGTTGCTCTTAATCCTGGCTACATATTAGAATTGCTGACGGAGTTAGGGGTCAGGTGGCAAGGGCGTGCCTGGATGCTTTAAAAAAAACACGCCAGGACTTTACCCTCAGAGATCTGGTTTTGTTGAGTTGAGGACTGCTGGTCTAGAGGAGAGAGCACTCCGGTGGTAGGACGAGAGGCCTGGGGTTGAGTCCTGGATATTTTATGAGCTGTGTGGTGTTGGGCCAGCCACGTGAGCTCTCTGGGCCTTACTTTCCGCATTCATGTAAGGATGTGAGTCCTGGCGCAGGCTCGCTCAGGCTGCCGCAAAGCTGCAGAGGTTCTGTGTGGGAAAGTGTTTTTCAGAGCTGGGAAGGGGACCGCTGTTATTATGACTGTGTTCCCAGGCATCTCCTTCGGAGCCTCCTGCCCCCTGAGCTTTGTGGAAAAGACCCTGCGAGATGCCATTGCCAAGCTTCCTGATTACAAAACAGAGGTGTTCAGAGGTGTCCTGGAGCAGCTGCGCTGGTTTGCTGGGAAGCAGGTCAAGTCTGTGGCGGTGAGTCCCTGCTCAGGGGCCCGTCGGGCCCAGAGGACAGGATCTTTCATCACAAGGCTGGTCTGGCCTCTGCTGCAGACTCCAGGGGCCTCGAACGTTAGCGCTTAGAACTGCCAGGGGAGTTTGTTAACGATGCAGATCCCTGGGCCCTGCCCTCAGACATCCTGGCCTAGGAAGGCTGGCGTGAAGCCCCGCCGGTGCTTCTCATGAGGGTGGTCTGTGGGCCACTCCAGGCAGTGCTCACTCTGTCACTCAGTAGTTTCCCTGAGGTTGGAGAGGTGGAGTCTCCTGTCCCGTCTTCCCGAACCAGGCTCCCAGCCAGTGGGTCAGAGAGAAGTAAGGGAGGGGCCAAAACAGGGAGGGGCTCTGTGTTTTAGAGCTGGGGCAGACCCACCTGAGCGGAGGGAGGGGTCCACCTGTTGACTGTCACAATCAGCCTTCGGCACCCTAGCCCCCAGATTCCCAGTTTGCAGGGGGTGTTCACACCCCCAGTGCCATTTGAAGCTCATAATTCTTGGTGGTGTTGGGAGGAAAGCTAGTCATTCCATTCTATTTTTTTCTATTTTTTAAAAAATTTAAAACAACAAACAAAATAAAGCCAAACAGGCTATTCCCAAGTCACCACACTGTACTCCCAGCACCGGCCACTTCTGGTTGTAGATGAGGAGATAAAAACTCAGAAATCTCTACTGAGTTCCCAGCTAGGCTGGAATCTACTTCCAGGAAGAATTTGGGTTTTGGCTTTTTTTTTTTTTTTTTTTTTGCAGCCGGCTTTCTTCCTCTTTTCCAATAATGAGAACCCTGTGTCTGGTTCTCCTTACATTCTTTGTCAAGTTGCCAAGAAACTCAGATCCAATTAGAACAAATTGTTTATCCTTAAAGCTTCCTTTATCTTAATCTTCTGTTTCTGTTTTACTAACTCTGCATGGCCTCTGTGATAAACCACCTTAACCCTTTTAGAAGAAGTTTGGGTGAAACTAAATGAATGCATTTCAAGGTGCATGACTGGTTTACTGACCTGTAAATTTCAAACCAGCGCCCCAATCCCAAGTGTTTGGATCTGAAGTTTTGCGTTGTCCTGAGTGCCGGGGTTCTCACTGTGCCAGTCTTGTATCTATAGGGACCGGAGGTCAGGTGTCCCTTCAGCAGGTGTCACCCTCCTGTCCTGTGTTCGGGAGCCAGTTGGGTGAGCAAGAGGTTCCTGGGTGGGCTCTCACGCACACTCTCTGCTTGTCCTAGTCCGTTGGAGGGAACATCATTACTGCCAGCCCCATCTCTGACCTCAACCCAGTGTTCATGGCCAGCGGGACCAAGCTGACCATTGTGTCCACAGGTGAGCTGCCTCATGCAGAGGGTCCTGGGGGAGAACGTCTCACGAGAGTGATTGCTTTCTGGAGAAACAAGAGTCCAAATGACCCAGCTGTCCCGCAGTTTGGGTTCCTGGAAGGTGCAAGGGATCGCCCCTGTTGAGGGCCAGGACAGCTGGGCCATTTCTTTATTAAGAAATCACATCAGGCCCTGTCACCAGCTGCCTTACCGAGCGGTCTGCTATAGCCAGAGTGCACCAGCTCAGCACAGCTGATTGCTGGGTTTTCAAAGTTTATTAAACATTGCCGTTATTAAGAATTTGATTTTGCAAAACTTACAATGAGATAAATTATGTTAATAGCAAAGGTAATGAATACTCAAAATTTACCACTTACTAATTATCTTACTTCATTTTACTGTTGTCTGTGCTGCTGAGGTCACGTCCGTCTGTTGCATCTGCAGTGGAAATGCTATCTAATGGCGGGCTACTGTGCACCTTTCCTTGACAGAGGGTCCCCGCACCTCCCCCTGGCTGGATAAGCTGCCAGAGGGAACACAGGCTCAGCAGTCGCATGCGTGGCTGTGACTTTCTGCAGAAGGAGGACGCCACACAAAGCCAGCAAAGGGAAATGGCACCTGGAGCAAAGCCTGGAGGAAAACCAGGCACAAGCTTCCAGAGTTTCTCCTGATGGGGTCGCACAGGACACACTTAACTCCCCCAGCAGCAAGTTTTCTCAAAGACTCGTTAGAAGTTAGAGATTCAGAGAAGATGTTAGAGAAGAAAATGTTAGAGATTCAGCACCTAGAGCTTTAGCTGGGGGCTGGTCACATAGCTCTGCCCGGCACACACCAAAGTCCAGACACCCGGAAGGAAAGCAGGAGTTCAGCTTAAACCATGCTGGTTTTTCACAAACAGTGCAGGCACAATGAGCCGCTCTTATGAGGGGGTGGTAGGAACTCTCTTGAGGCCCAGGTTCCCAAAGGACAGACACTGACCAGCCTTGTAAACCGGTCTTTCAGAGGATAGCAGGCCTGCTGAGTCAACTCTGTTACCCCCTTTTCAATGTTACATTCAGCAATGTCACCCTGGTAGCTTGAAGTTGGCTGTGGTGGGAGCATTTACACCACAGAAACGAGTGAATCAGGGCCCCTCTCTGCGAAGAGCCAATTGGTAAGCATTCACCAGCACACCACGGCTGAAGGGTTTCAGATGGGGGACCTTGACCCCAATCGTGCCACCCACGCCCTCTGACTGTGGGCAACAGGACCAGGATAGAGAAGCCCGCTGGTGGGTTGTCCTGTGCTTTCTCACGTTGGTTCCTCTTCGTCTTGCCCCTGTGCAGGCACCAGGAGAACCATTCCAATGGACCACACCTTCTTCCCTGGCTACAGAAAGACCCTGCTGGGCCCGGAGGAGATACTGCTTTCCATCGAGATCCCCTACAGCAGGGAGGTGAGATGTGGTGCCCAAATCACTCCTACCGCTGCCGCGCTCCAGACGTGGAGACCAGAGTTGGCCTGGGGACCAACCTTAGCATCTCTTTAACTTTAACACTGATCTTCTTAGTTCTGAATTTGTCTTTGACTAACCTTATTCCTCTCAGGACAATAACAAGTCTTAGGGTAAAGGGCAAAGGCATGGACGGAAGCTAAAGGTGTGCTCCAGTCATTTGACCTTCCTGAGCCCCAATTTTCTCATCTGTAAAATGGGCACGTGGTTACCTATGGGGCTGTTTCTTGTGAGGACCGAAACGTCATTCATAAGGTTCCTGGCAGATGCCTGGGAGCCGGCGGGGATCACTAGCTGGCAGCCGGCAGCAGAGGTTCAAGAACACACACACAGTGGTCGAGTGTTCCCGCCGGGTCAGAGGAGACTCAACTTCACAGGGTGAAGTGTGGGGTCTGTGTGCTCAGGGGAGAAGCCACCTGCCAGTCAGATCCTCACGCGCTGCCCTGGGGCTGGATGAGGCGTTGGTGTGTGTCAAGACTTCTGCTTCGTGAGCAGGTTTTCCAACTTTGGGGGGCAGGTCTGGGGGCCTCCGGCTGCCTCCCTCTGCTTCTTGGCACCTGTGGCAGCTTCACCTGTTGTGGTTCTTGCCTGTCTCAGCAGCTACCCATCCCGTGATGGGCCTTTTAGAGAAGTGATCCGTGAGGGGCTGGGAACCAGCAGCAAAGGAGCATATTAAAGGTTTCCCACAGCCAGGGCTCCAACGAGGATTGCGGGCATGTTTTGCCCTTGCTAATTTTAACCTCCTTAATGAGAAGGCTCATTAAATTAGAGCCATTACATCCCTGAGGTGGTTTCTTAATGGGTTTCTAGTTCGTCCTTGTATAGACTATTTGAGCAGTGATTTCCAGAGTTTTGTATTTCACAGGTCAGTACAAAAAATTTAAATTATGAGGTTGGGCAAGGAGGTAAAAACAAGCCAGTACTGCCCAGTTTTTATTTTGCAAGGCCAGGGACATAAACACAAAATATTTCATAAAAGAAAGGAGACTTGAATACCCAGAAGTAGGAAGAATTTCTCAGGAAGGAACAGATGACAACCTGACACTGACATTTCGTGGCTGCAGTGAGATGTCGCTGCGGACCGACACGGTCCTGGGTGTGAGCGGCCTCAACCTCTGTTTCCCACCCAAGTTCAAGCTCTGGGCTCATAGCCCCAGGCCCATGTCTGGCACCAGGGATCAGCACTAGCTTGGTCATTAGGAAGGGTCTCTGTGGCTTCTTCAAACAAAAACCTGTAGTCATGTTGGACCTCAGCAGTGCGTCTCATTGTGCTTCCCTTAAATCTTTCTAATACCTTTCCAATAAGCCTGCCCGTAAACTTCCAACCTTTAATATGAATCGAAGTTTGTGGTGCCAGGGTGAGTTCAAACCTCAAGTGGGACCTGACACAGAAAGGGCTTGACATCAGATGTTTCTCACCTGGAAAGTAAGTCACGTTTTCTATTTGCAAAGACAGAGCCCAGCTTTGACGAAGGGGTGGGGGATGAATGATCAAAGCGCAAAGGCAACTACTGTCCCATAGTGCAGCTCTTTCTGTCAGGAAACCTGATTTCGAACTGTAGCCACTAGACTGGTGGGAGAGACAAGTTAGCATCTGAGGAGGCTGCAAGCTGAAGGCTGTTTCACATGCTCTTTGGCATTTTAGTGTTTGTACTAGAGAGGCAGTCCAGCGAGCAGAGGTTTTGGCACAGACCCACAGAGAGGCTGGTGCACCCTAATACTGGGCGCCGAGACCAGGAAGCCGAGGGGGCCTGAAGGGGTCTCTGGGGAGACCTTGTGAAAACACCCTTCCCCCTCCCAGCTGTTCAGTTGAGAGTGTTTCTGTTCTTCTCTGTCTCTGACTTTTAGTTTCCCGACGAATAGAAATCCTGCCCTTCCCAGATTCTGGGAATGTTATGGGGAACCTTTCCTGCAAATGTGGTAGTCAGTCATGCCTCGACCCTTGAGGCCTATCACCAACTCCTTACTGATTTGCAGTGGCGTGATCCCCTCCCCTCAGGTCCCTGTGTTTCTGCTTCACTATTTGTAGTCCTTGCAAAACAGGGTAGGAAACAGGTACCTTTGTGTTCTTTTTCAGGGCGAGTTTTTCTCAGCCTTTAAGCAGGCCTCCCGAAGAGAAGATGACATAGCCAAGGTGACCAGCGGCATGAGAGTCCTATTCCATCCGGGAACCACACAGGTAAAGGAGCTGGCCCTTTGCTATGGCGGAATGGCCGACAGAACCATCTCAGCCTTGAAGACCACGCAGAAGCAACTGTCAAAGTAAGAACTAATAGCAAGATAAAACTGCTACTACTATATGACAGCTGTGGCTACCGCTACTGGGACTACTCGTAATATTGTTATTGCTGCTACTCCTCCTGTCACTACTACTGTGTAATTACTGCCACTGCTAGCAGCGTCGCCACTAACAGCATTCCGTTGCTGCGCCGTTACCATTGCTACTCCAGCTGCTGCTGTTGCTTCTGCGATTACTATTATTACGGCCACAACTATTATTACTGTTGCTGCTACTGCCGCTGCTTCTACTGCTACTGTTATCCCTATGGTCATACCACTGCTTTTGCTGCTACTGCTTCCACCACTACTAGTGGTGTTACTGGTGCTTTTGCTATTATTGTTACTGCTACTGCTTCTTCGGCTACCACTATATTACCTCTCTTTCTGCTACTACTATTACTATTGCTTCCTCTAGTACTACTACTAGTACTGCCCCTGCCCGTGCTAGTATTGCTACTCCCAGTAGTGTCTCTGGCCCTACTCTTATTGGTATTGCTACTATTGCTCTTACTACTACTGCTGCTGCCGTTACTATGGCTACGATATAGCAGCACTTGTACCAAGCACTTCACTGGCACCGCCTTATGTAATCCTTACCATAACTACATGGGTAGGTGAAGCTTGACTTTGGAGTTTGACTCCTGGATTCCGATTCTTGGCTCCAACACTTACCAGATGGGTAATATAATAAGTCCACCATGCCTCAGTTTTTCTCACTGGTAAAATGAGTATAAAATTTTTTCCTGCTAAAAATGACGTTTCATATAAAGCACTTAGGACATTGTAAGGACTCAATAGGTTCAACTGTTATTTTCGTGGGCTTTTAAAACTGTGTCTGTTTTTGAAGATGAGGAAACTGAGGCTCGGGGAGGTTAGTAACTTGCCTAAAGTCACATGACTGTAGGTCTCTGAAGCAAATTTTGAGTCAAGCGTCCCCTGACTCTGAGGCCCTGTGCTTAGCGTCCACAGTAACCATTCTGAGGGCGGGGAGCGGGGAGCGCTGTCCCACACTTGCTCTCTGGCAGTTTCTGGAATGAGAAGCTGCTGCAGGAGGTGTGTGCAGGCCTGGCGGAGGAGCTGCAGCTGTCCCCCGACGCCCCTGGCGGCATGGTGGAGTTCCGGCGCACGCTCACCCTCAGCTTCTTCTTCAAGTTCTACCTGACGGTGCTTCAGAAGCTGGGCAAAGAGGACTCGGAAGATGTGAGTGCGGGGGCCTGGGCAGGGCATGGACTCTCGGCGGCACTTTTGTGTGGGGATTTGGGGAGCTGGTCTGGGTGAGACAGAGCTGTGGACCAGGTAATGAACTTGCTTCCCTCCTCTGGACCTCAAAGGGCAGAGGAGCAAGGACCAGGGCCACCGCCCGGGGAGCCGCACAGCGATGGAAGCCAATGGGGTGACTGAGAGGCAGGGCACTGGGCTGGGAGTCAGGGACGTGGGCTCTTTTCCCGGCTGTGTCGTCATTGCAGTGAGAACTTGACCAGGTCACCACTCTCTCTAAGTGTCAGTTATAAAATCTGCAAAAGGAGGCGAGTAGACCCGATGATCCTTCAGTGGTATAGCTGACACAACCACGGTTTTATAGTTAGAATGGGAATGTACAGTGGAATGAGGATGTAAGCTGGGGCTTCTACAGCCACTGTAAGGGTGTGCGTTCAGGAGAGGGTGCTGGCTGGTGAGGCCCAGCTCCCCATGTCGGTTCCCCAATAAGCGTTAACTTTGCACCTTTTATACAGTAAGATTGCATTAGGCACTAGCGGGCAGCCCAGTGTGGGAGGGAACATGGTCAATGAAGGCCAGTCTACTGTGACAACTGCGGAGATGGAGCCCAGGGAAGCAAAAGGAGAGAAGGCTTTCACAGGTGTGGGGACAGCAGAGCAAAATTCCTCTTTTAAAAACATTCATGATACTTATTTTTTCTGAATATAAAGGTAATAAGAACTTGTTGTAGAAAACTTAAAAAAAACACAGAATTGTTTGAAGAAAAAATTATTCTCAGATACAGAGAAAACCACTGCTAATATTTTTGTTTATTCCTCTGGACTTTTTCTTACATTTATCTGTCCATCTGTATCATTCTGTTTGCTCCTTCTCTCTCTCTTCCTGTTTGTCCTTCCTTCCATCTGTCTATCACCTTACTATCTTTTGACCTAGATATATAGTTTTCTAAATAAATTTGGGGTCATGCTGCATATAAAATTTTATTTCCTCCTTGATTCCTTTGAGATTATATTGTGAACATTTCCTATATCATTAGCTATATTTTGCACAGAATTGAGGAGGAAAAGGAAGACCTTTCCAGGAAGGTTAAAGGAGAAGGACATCCCAACTGAGAGGGCAGCATGCATAAGGGCAGGAAGGACGGAAGCTGTTTGGTGTGTGGGAGGAAGTACAAACCCCTCGTTACGCGGAGGGCAGGGGTAGTGGCAGAGAGGTTGAGTCTGGGTTCAAATACTGAACTCTCAGAGCCCGCGCTCAGATGTTGAGGTAGATCCAGACAGTACTGGAAGGAGTGTAAAATGAGATGAGGGGGACTGTTGTTACTTTAACTGGTTGGGGACAACCAAGGTCAGAGTCAATGAAAAAAATAGTCAAGATCACCTCTGTTCTCTTGCCTCCACAGAAGTGTGGTAAACTGGACCCCACCTTTGCCAGTGCCACCTTACTCTTTCAGAAAGACCCTCCGGCCAACGTCCAGCTCTTTCAAGTAAGTGTAGATGGTATATGGCTAATATCAGGAACCCTTGCCGACCGCGTCAGACGATGCTGACCTTTGGCAAATGACTGACTTGAATTGTTCGTAGGGTGCTTAAAGCTCCTCACTGTTGTGCATAGGCACCCAGGGAAGAAAATGGGAATTACATTAATATCATTGGAGCTTTTTGCCCCCTCACTCACCTAAATTTCTCTCTTGGGATTACTCTCGTCTTCCGCTGCTCCTTAAAGAAAAAAAAATTATTTCTATTTTGTCTGCTCTGGTTCCTCTGTGGGACGAATGTGCAGCATCACGAGTTCTCTTGAGCATGTAAACAAACAAAACAAAAAAACCCCCAACTTTCTAGCCACAGAAGTTTTTCGAGAGGCACTAGGTACAGAGTCAGCTTTTCGCATAAAGGTTTTGGATTTTGTGGGCCGGATGCCTCTGTTGCAACTCCTCAACATTGTCGTTGTAGCACGAAAGCAGCCGGAGGCAAGCGTTGCCTTCCAATAAAATTTTAATGATAAAAACGGGCAGTGGGTCAGATTTGGCTCACGGGCTGCCATTGGCTAACGCCGGCGCTGGAGGGCAGTGATTCAGGGCGTGAGTCCCGGGGCCTGCCTGCCTGCCTGGGCCTTGAATCCGTTTCATCATCCTTTAAGCTTGGACTAGTTCCTTAACTTCTCTGTGCCTCTTGGGCAAGTCAGTTATGCCAGCTATGCAGATAATGATGGCACCTGTTTTATAGGATTGTTTTCGGCTTTAAATGTGTTAGTAAAAATAGTTCCTGGAATATAGTAAACATTCAATAAATATTAACCATTATTATTATTTGAAAAACACTTGAAACAGAATTTTATTATGAAATGAATACATTGGAACATTTTGAAAAATATGGAAAAGTATAAAGAAGAAAATAAAAATCACCCAAGACCCCACCTCCAAGGGAAAAATCATTATTATATTTTCATTTACTTTCCATGTCTATGCATATATGGATACTATATTTATAACACAAACAGGTTCTTTTTTGCTATGAAATTCAAATCATTTTTACATACACACATGCCCAATGTTTTATGTCCTGTTTTTAAGCTTAATATGAGCTTCCTTCCTTCTAATTAAAATTCTTCGAAAATATGTTTTAACAGTTGCATACTATTCCATCGTGTGTCAGTAACATATTTATTTACCCAATCCCCAGAGAAGGGACATTTAAGTTACTCTTTTGTGTTTTTCCATCCCTGTATGCTGTGATCCTATAACCACCTTCCCGTTTACTTCTTTTGTGCCTTTCTCCTCCACCTGTCGCCCTCCTGCCCCCTCCAGTCTCACGCTTATGGTTTGCTTTGCCGCCTGGCCTGCAACTTTGCGTGGCTTCCCTGGACCTGTGGAGAACAGTGTCCTCCACAGCTCAACTTGATGGGTGACCATGTTCTTCCAGGAGGTACCCAAGGGTCAGTCTGAGGAGGACTCAGTGGGCCGGCCCCTGCCCCACCTGGCTGCGGCCATGCAGGCCTCCGGGGAGGCCGTGTACTGTGACGACATCCCTCGCTATGAGAATGAGCTGTATCTCCGGCTGGTCACCAGCACGCGGGCCCACGCCAAGATCAAGTGAGTGTCATAAAGATACTTGGAGAGGAGGGTGCTGGGACCACCCTGCTGGGCCCTGGAGATGCACCCCTTCTAGTTTACGGGGGGAAATGGGGCTCATCTTAAAACTACAGTCTAGAGAAAGTGGGAGAGGCTAGGGATTCAGGGACGCTTGGGTGGGTGAGGGGCTGCCTTGCAGAGGGAAGAAGGGGCCAGCTCAGCAAAGCCTTGGTGTCCTGAGGAGGGAGGTTGCACTTGACCCAAAAAGCAGTGGGAGCTGCTGAAAGGCCCTGATCAGGACCAGGTTCGATCTGCACGTTAGATACTGGGCTGAACTTCAATGCAGAGTTCCAGAACAATTGGAGTTAGCACAAAAGGGGAGAACCTGGGATTGAATCCTTAGCTCCAGTGCTTAGCAACTGTGACCTTGGCCTGCGTGCTTAAGCTCTAAGTTTCCCCGTGTGTAACAGGATTTTTTTGTGTGAGGGTTAGTGACGGTTTTTGTTAGGGATAGTGTCCACAAGAGACCCAGCAGAGAATAGTCACTCGTGCCTGCTTATGGAAGTTTGAGAGCCTGAATGGCAAGAATGCTACCTCTGTAGCTGTAGTAGAAACACCTGACATTTATATGAAACTTAATATTTGCCACATTCTGGTTTAAAGCATTTGACATATATCGGCTCACTTAGTCCTCACAATAACCTGATTATTATCTCCACGTTCCAGAAGAGGCAACTGAGGTGCAGGCAGGCTAAACTGCTTGCCGCAGGTCACACGGTTGGTAAGCGGCACGGCCGGAGTTAGAAGCCAGGCAGCGTCAGCAACCAGCCTGTGCTGCTCCTGGATGTTCGGGCCAGAGACTGCGCACTTTATTTCCTGCCCGGTGGGCACTAGACACACATCCTGCTCAGGAGAATGGCTGGGAATGACCCTCCTTGGGCCCTGGCACTGCGTAGATTTGGGATCAGGTCTCCTTGTCATTGGTCTTTCCTCTGCTGATACTCGTAGCCAGGAGAAAGGGTCCAGGAATGGTGAAACTCTTCCAGGTCCCTGAACAAATGTTTGTTTAAGATAATATGGTTCACAACTATGGGGTAAATTTATTTGCCTTTTCCTTGTCTTGAGCCCATATTGACAGTGCCATGACCTCCAGAGTCTACACTCAAAGAGCTTTGCTCCACCTTAGCAATGGCTGGATGGATGTGGGAGGATGGGGCTGGGGTGGGGACTGTGTAATAACTGCGGTGGTCAGCGTGTTCCTTGCGCGTGCACTGGGAAGGCAGAGCGATCGAGAGCAGAAGTGGACCTGGCTCTGGAACTCTGCATAACTTAACGTCAGTACTGATCCCCGCTGGCTGTTCTCTGGCCGGGTAACTCTGGACAAGGTCTTTAACTTCCTTGAGCTTGGGTTGCCCCAGAGGTAAAGTGGGGATAACGACAGTGACTTTCTGGGGCTCTGGTGAGGATTACCTGTTTGAAAGTTGGTTGGCACTTCAGAGCAGTTCCCAGAACTTTCTCTAGGTGCCTCTGCTGTTTCCTCACGGGAGCATGGGCCAGTGTGAGCGGACATAGTTCCTACTTTTATAATTGATTAATTCTCCAGTCCCTCTCCATTTGAGGTCTGAATTGTCTAATTATAGCCAGGGTGCCCTGCCATTCTGGAATAGCTCTGTGAATGTGGTGAGAGAAATTTGTACGACGACGTTCGGGTGCATTGGATGAGTGGTACAGTAAGGGCCCTCATGTGCCGATTTGGATGGGCATTGGCTGTGAGGTGGGTTTTAGCCAGCATCCAGACTGCAGCTGACTATGGTTTGGTTAGTACTAGGTCCATGAGGGCATGCCTATCCTATTCTTCTTATCTCCCCAGCAGGACTCAGAACAGTGGCCTTCACGTGGTAAGCATTTAATCAACACTTGCAGGATAGAATAGAATAGAATAGAATAGAATAGAATAGAATAGAATAGAATAGAATAGAATAGAATAGAAAATAGAATAGAATGTGTAGAGGGAGAAATTAGGGTGGAGGAAAAACTGTCAAAATGAGGATAGGGCTCTCCCACTGGGTGACGAGTCTCCCACTTAGTTTTCCTGCCTGGCCCCTCACGCTGCTCATTCTTGCAGGTCCATAGATATTTCAGAAGCTCAGAAGGTGCCAGGGTTCGTCTGCTTTATCTCTGCTGATGATATTCCTGGGAGTAACCAAACTGGAATTTTAAATGATGAAACCATCTTTGCGAAGGATGAGGTACGTCTTGGATTTTTTAAAATACAAAGTGAGTGGAATGAGTATTGAAGTTTTAATTTCTATAGATTCCTCCAAAACCCTCATATTAAAAAGATCATACATTTGCACATGTTGTTGCCAGCATCTAATTGGCCCCTATTCAGGACAGTCAGTAAAGGGATAGAATAGGATGTGCTTGGTAGCATTTTTAATATTAACTCGATGTTTTCTTTTTTATTTAATGGATGGCTGCTGCTTGTGTAGAGTAGGATGACTCCATGTCAAAGTGGCATTTAAAAAAACCTGATGATTGTATTTGAGCTAACGATAAGGTTCTTTAGGGTACAATGTTAAATTTCTTTACTAAAAGGAAATAAAAATATATTAAATAAACTGACCATATAGAAATCACAATACCACCACTATGTGTGGGTATTGATAATTCACTTATTTGAAAATCCATCTATTGATTTCAACTGTACGTGGAGTTCTGCCAAAAAAACCAGTGTCCAAACATTTAAGACAGCTGCTACAAAATCCATACACACTTACAGAGTAGCTCTCAGACAGTTACTTTATAATTCCAATACAGATCAAATGTTGCAAATTAGAAGTGGGTCGGTATTGCTGAAGGGCAAATTCACCTTATTATTGCTGTGAAAGTGAGGAAGCAAATGAAAAACTATAGACCCAAGACACAAGGACTCCAAAAGGAGAGCATGTGATAGAAAAACAAATTGCTTTACAAACTTCAAGAGCCCCCACGAGCACTGCTAGCATTTTGGTTAGTGAGAATCATACAGGTTCAACAACCATGGCACTAGCCAATTAAGTCAATAACTTAACAGGGCCTCAGGAAATAATGATCAGAGACAGGCATACTAAGTATTGGCTCTTATTGTCAGAAACCTCATATTCCAAAGTTGAAATATGAGTTGGACAATTTTTTTGTTGTTTATTTTTTGGTATGTTGGAAGAAAATTATCTCTGAAGGAAATTTATTAAGCTTTTATAGGAACTGAACTTTTATTTTTTAAATATGTTTTATTGGTTATGCTTTTAGAGTTGTCCCAGTTTTTTCCCCTTTGCCCCCATCCATGTGATACCCCCATTCCCTCCAGTAATCCTGCACCTTAGTTCGTGTCTGTGGGTTGTGCATATAAGTTCTTTGGCTTCTCCATTTCCTATACTATTAACATCCCCCTGTCTATTTGGTACCTACCAATTATGCTTCTTAATCCTGGCACATTTCCCCCCATTCTCCCCTTTTCCCTCCCAACTGATCAACCTCCAAATGATCTCCAAGCTATGATTCTGTTCCTGTTCTGGTTGTTTGCTCAGTTTATTTATTTTTTTAGATTCAGTTGTTGATAGCGGTGAATTTGTTGCCTTTTTAATGTTTATAGCTATTATCTTTTTCTTTTTCTTAAATAAGTCCCTTTAACATTTCATATAATAATGGCTTGGTGATGATGAAGCCCTTTAGCTTCCCCTTGTCTGGGAAGCACTTTATCTGCCCTTCCATTCTAGATGATAGCTTTGCTGGATAGAGTAATCTAGGTTGTAGGTCCTTGCTTTTCATCACTTTGAATATTTCTTGTCTTTGGTATTTGGTATTTTGGTATTTCTTGTCAATCCCTTGTAACCTGCAAAGTTTCCTTTGAGAAATCAGCTGACAGTCTTATGGGAACTTCTTTGTAGGTAACTCTCTGCTTTTCTCTTGCTGCTTTTAAGATTCTCTCTTTATCTTTAACCTTTGGCATTTTACTTATGATGTATCTTGGTGTGGTCCTCTCTGGGTCCAACTTGTTTGGGACTCTGTGATTCCTGGACTTGTATGTCTATTTCCTTTGCCAAATTAGGGAAGTTTTTTTCATTATTTTTTCAAATAAGTTTTTAATTTCTTGCTCTTCCTCTCCTCCTTTGGACATCCCTATAATTTGGATGTTGGTACATTTGCAGATGTCCTAGAGGCACCTTATTCTGTCTTCGTTGTTTTTTTTCTTCTTTTTAAAAAAATTCTTGTTTCTTCTTGCTGTGCTGGTTGATGCTTATTTCTTCCTTATGTTCCAAATCATTGATTTGAATCTTGGCTTCATCCTCACCACTGTTGGTTTTCTGTATATTTTTCTTTATTGCACTTAGTGTAACATTCATTTCTTCCTGGGTTTTTGGTGTTTTTTTTTTTATTTTGTTGCCATACTCAATGAGTTCTTTGAGCATCCTGATCACCAGTGTTTTGAACTCTGCATCTGATAGGTGGGTTATCTCTGTTTCGTTTAGTTCTTTTCTGGGGTTTTGTCCTGTTCTTTCATTTGGGCCATATTTCTTTGTCTCCTCAATTTGACAGCCTCCTTGTGTTTGTTTCTGTGTACTAGGTAGAGCTGCTTTGACTCCCTATCTTAGTAGTGTGGCCTATTGTAGAAAACGCACCTGTAAATTGTGTGGGGCAGAGTCTTAGGTAATCACGAGGGTGGGGAAACCCACTTCACCACTTTGTGGCTCTGTGTGGGTGGAGGGCTTGGAGAGGGTTCAGTGTTGCTGCCTGGCTTCTGGAGGTTTACCCAGTACTCTCTCTGTGCAACTGGGGCCCTTTCAGCTGTTGTCCTGGTGTTGAATCCGAGAGGGTGTGGGTCTGCATATGTTTTAAGTCTGTGCAGGCCCTTTAAGCCAAATCTCCTGAAAATTCAGCATTTTCTTCCACCACCCCAATCCCACTGGTTTTTACATCCAGAAGTTATGGGGATTTATCTCCCTGGTGCTGGAACCCTGGGCTGTGTGGTCTGCCCTGGGGCTGGGATCACTTGCTCCCAAGGTATCCCTCCCAATTTTTATCCACCACACGTGAATGTGGGACTGCCTGTTCTGCTGCCTCTCTGTGCCAAATCTCATCTCTGTCCCTCTCTGCCTGTCTCCATGTCTCCACCCCTCCTACCTGCCTGGATGAATGTGGCTTCTTTAAATTTTTGGTTGTCAGACTTCCATACAGCTCAATTTTCTGATGGTTCTGGGTGTTATTTGTTTTGAAGTCTAGTTGTAATTCTTTCTGTGGTTGTGCAAGGAGGTGAAGTATGTTTACCTACACCTCCATCTTGACCAGAAGTCCGGAACTGAACTTTTAAATGAAAAGAAAACAATAATCATTTTTCTTATAAATCTAAAAAAAAAGTTAGTTTATGGGTCACGCAGTCTAAGAACTAGAATCTGGAAACTACCGCTTCTGGGCATCTAGATGAGTATAAGATATGATTGCTGCCTTTGAGGACCTATTGGTATAAATATGGGGAGCATAAGATAAAAGAGAGTAGGGTGGTAGAAAGAAAATAAAACTGAGAGTCAGGCCCTAACATTTAATCACAGTCTGGTAACAAGCCAACTGTGGTCTTGCTGGGTCTCCATCTGTTTGTATGTAGAATAAGGGGATTGGATAGATCCAAGCTGACAGATACAGGTCATGCTACCATACCTTCCATTCTGCTGTTCATGGCAGACATCACTAATCAATCACAACATTCTATCCAGGGTGACTTCTCAACAGGCCATCAGTACCAAATCATCAGAATTGGCCCTTGAGATGAAGTGATTTTGCCATCCTGATACTAGTCACCTCCAAGTTCCATTCTACTTCTACAGATTCTACACTCTTATGAAGAAGCACAGAACCTAAATAATAGAATAAGGAAATGAAAAGCCCCCAGAACATTCCTAAGATGTGCCTTAATAGGAAATTGTGGGGGCACGGGACTTCCTTTGTCCTTTTGAACAATTCAAAATAATTGGCTTTATGAGGGGCTTTGTGATGTTCTTCAGTGGTCTGGCTCTCCTCCTAGGTGACTTGTGTTGGACACATCATTGGTGCTGTGGTCACTGACACCCCAGAACATGCACAGAGAGCAGCTCAAGGAGTGAAAATCACCTATGAAGACCTTCAAGCTATTATCACCATTGAGGTAACTGAGAATGGGCTGCCTGTGGAGAGGGGTGAGCTCCCTGTCTCTGAAAGCATCCTGTTTAGGATCCTCTAGAGGAGATTTGAACAGCAGGTGGGATTTATCTAGATAGGTTTTATACCTCTTCCAGCTGTGGGATTGTGTGGTCCTGTGAAACCTTCCCCATTGTGATCCTAGACTCAGTCCATTAATGGCCACACTGAGTCCCTCCCACCCAATTTCAGCCCCATTTTGGTCCTTGAGCGATTCTTTGCTTTTCCTCAAGATCTAAGGTTGTTCACCACTCTCTGAGGAAAAGGGGGAGTATGACTTTCTGGGCTACACGTGAACTTACTTTAAATCTGTATAAGAAGCTTGTAGAGATGCCAATGTGAGAAGAGAGAGGCAAAAATTCTGGAAACTTTCCTTCCCCCAATCGGAAACTGCCTTCCTCCCTCTGAAAGTCAAGTTGCTGAAACTCCT
>PVJD01008701.1:0-69855 GCA_004026545.1 Mormoops blainvillei
GTCCCTTGCTCTAAGGGACATATTGGTGAAAATATTGCTGCATGGCATATGTGAGAGTTTCATGCCTGTGCTCTCCTCTAGGATGTTTATGGTGTTGTGACTGATATTGAAGTCTTTTATGTATCTTGAGTTTATTTTTGTATGTGGTGTAAGTTGGTGGTTGAATTTAAGTTTTTTGCATGTAGCTATCCAGATCTCCTAACACCATTTGTTGAAGAGTCTATTTTTACTCAATTTTATGCTTCTGCCCCCTTTGTCAAATATTAATTGACCATAGGTACATGGGTTTATTTTTGGGCTCTCTATCCTGTTCCATTGGTCTATGTGTCTGTTCTTATGCCAGTACTGGACTGTTTTGATTACAGTGACCTTATACTATAGCTTGACATCAGGTATTTTGATCCCTCCGACTTTGTTCTTCTTTCTTAAAATTGCTGCAGCTATTCAGGGTCATTTATGATTTCATATACATTTTTGAAATGTTTGTTCTATATCTGTGAAATATGTCATTGGTATTTTAATAGGGATTGCATTGAATCTAAATTGCTTTGGGTAGTGTGGACATTTTGATGATGTTAATTCTTCCAGTCCATGAACATGGTATATCCATCCATTTATTTGCACCTTCCTTAATTTCTTTCTTCAGTGTTGTGTAGTTTTCTGAGTGTTGGTCTTTATCCTCCTTGGTTAAATTTATTCCTCGGTACTTTATTTTTCTTGTTGCTATAGTAAATGGGATTTTTTTCCTCTGATTTTTGTTTCTGATATTTCATTGTTGGTGTACAAAAATGCTTTTGATTTCTTGTATCATGATGTTTTGCCAAATTCACTTATTAGGTCGAGTAGTTTTTTTGGTGGAGTCTATAGGGATTTCTGTGTACACTATCATGTCATCTGTAATCAATGACAGTTTTACTTCCTCCTTTGCAATTTGGGTGCCTTTTATTTCTTTTCCAGTCTGATGGCTGTGGCTAGGACTTCTAATACTATGTTGAATAGAAGTGGTGAAAGTGGACATCCTTGTCTTGTTCCCGATCTTAGTAAGAAAGCTTTTAGTTTTTGCCTGTCCCATTCATTATTATGTTGGATGTAGGTTTCTCATACATAGCCTTTATTATGTTGAGATATGCTCCCTCTATTTCCACCTCGCTTAGCGTTTTTATCATAAATTGGTGCTGTACCTTATCAAATGCTTTTTCTGCATCTGTTGATATGATCATGTGATTTTTGTCTTCCCTTTGGTTTATGTGATGTGTTACATTTATTGATTTGCGAATATTGTACCATCCTTGCATCCCTGGGATGAATCTCACTTGATCACGGTGTATGATCTTTTTAATGTATTGCTGGATGCGATTTGCCAATATTTTATTGAGGATTTTAGTGTTTATGCTCATCAGCGATAGGCCTGTAGTTTTCTTTCTTTGTTGTGCCTTTATCGGGTTTTGGGATTAGGATGATGCTGGCCTCATAAAAAGAGTTTGGGAGTCTTCCTTCTTCTTAGATTTTTTGGAATAGTCTGAGATGGACAGGAGTTATCTCTTCCTGAAATGTTTTGTAAAATTCTCCTGTGAAACCATCTGGTCCAGGGCTTTTGTGTGCCTGGAGTTTTTTGATTACTGCTTCAATTTCACCAGCTGTTATCGGTCTGTTCAGACTTTCTGCTTATCTTCATTCACTTTTGGAAGAATATATTTTTCTAGAAATTTGTCCTTTTCACCCAGGTTTTCAAATTTCTTCGCATAGAGTTGTTCTTAGTAATTTCTTACAATTCTTTGTATTTCTGTGGTATCAGTTGTAATTTCTCCTCTTTCATTTGTGATTTTATTTATTTTTTCTCCCTCTTTTTCTTGATGAATCTGCTTAAAGGTTTGTCAATTTCATTTATCTTTTCAAAGAACCAGCTCCTGGATTTATTGATCCTTTGAATTGTTCTTTTAGTCTCTATGTCATTCAATTCTGTTCTCATCTTGATTATTTCCTTCCTCCTGCTCACTGTGGGCTTTGTTGCTGTTTCTCCAGTTCTTGTAGACATAGAGTTAGGCTATTTATTTGAAATGTTTCTATCTTTTTTAGGTAGGACTATGTTGCTATGAACTTTCCTCTCAGGACTGCCTTCGCTGTGCCCCATAGGTATTGGACTGTTGTACGTTCATTTTTATTTGTTTTCCAGAAACTTTTTGATTTCTTCTTTGATCTCATTATTGACCCATTCGTTGTTTAATAGCCTGTTATTCAGTCTCCATGAATTTGAATGTTTTGAGTTTTTCCCTTGGGGTTGGTTTCTAGTTTTAAGCCCTGTGGTCTGAGAAAATACTTGATATGATTTCAATTTTCTTAAATTTGTTGAGGCTTGTTTTGTGTCCTATCATGTGGCCTATATTTGAAAATTTTCCATGTGCATTTGAAAAGAATGTGTAGTTTGCTTCTTTGGGGTGAAAGGTTCTGTATATATTAGTTAGGTCCATTTGATCTAATGCATCATTCAGTTCCATAACTACCTTGTTGGTACTTTGTTTGGGTGATGTATCCGTTGTGGACAGTGGGGTATTAAAATCCCCTAGTATAAGGGGATTTTATCTTCTTCCCCTATATCTTCTTTGAAGTCCTCCAGGATTTTTTACTTATATATTTGGGTGCTCCTATGTTGGGTGCAGATAGGTTTACAATGTTTATGTCTTCTTGATGGATTCTTCCTTTAAGTATTATGAAGTGTCCTTCTGTGTCTCTTTTTATGGCCTTTGTCTGGAATTCTATTTTATCTGCTATAAGTATGGCTACCCTGGCTTTTTTCTCTCTATCCATTTGCTTGGAATATTTTTTTCCAACCCTTTACTTTCAGTCTGTGTAGGACTTTTGTTCTGAGGTGGGTCTCTTGTAGACAGCACATGTGTGGATCATGATTTCTTATCCATTCAACTACTCTATGTCTTTTAATTGGAGCATTTAATCCATTTGCATTTAAAGTTATTATTGATAGATACTTATTCATTTTTACTCTTTGTACTTGTGTTCTCTCTCACTCTTTTTCTTTATCTTCTTAAAGCAGTCCCTTTAACGTATCTTGCAGTGCTGGTTTGGTAGAGGTATATTCTTTTAGCCTTCTTTTGTCTGGGAGACTCCTTATTTCACTTTCCATTTTAATTGAGAGTCTTGCTGGCTAGAGTAGTCTTGGTTGCAGGCCTTTGCTTTTCATTACTCAGAATATTTCTTGTTATTCCCTTCTGGCTGATAGTGTTTCTGTGGAGAAGTCATCTGTTAGCCTTATCGGGGCTCCCTTTTATGTTACTTCCTGTTTCTCCCTTGCTGCCTTTAAGATTCTCTCTTTGTCTTTGATATCTGCCATTTTAATTATGATGTGTCTTGTTGCAGGCCTCTTTTCGTTCCTCTTGATTGGGACCCTCTGTGCTTTCTGGACTTGTATGACTTTTTCTCTCCTCTAATTAGGGAAGTTTTCCATCATAACTTTTTCAAAGAGGTTTTCTATCCCTTGCTCCTCCTCTTCTCCTTCTGGTATTCCTATTATATGGATATTCTTATGTTTCATGTTGTCCTGCATTTCCCTTAACCCCTCTTCATTCTTTTTGAGTCTTTTTTCATTTTTTTGGTCTTTCTTGGAGTTTTTTTCCTACCATGTCCTCCAGCTTGCTGATTCGATCCTCTGCTTCATCTAGCCTGCTTTTGATTCCTTCTACTGTGTTCTTCAATTCAGAAATTGTATTCTTCATTTCCTCTTGGTTCTTCTTGATAGCTTCTTTGTCCCTTTCATGCTGATATAGTTTACAGTAAGTTCCTCATAGTTTCCCCGTAGTTTTTTGTAATTCTCACTGAGCTCATAGAGTTCATTGAGCTTCCTTATAACCATTGTTTTGAACTCAGTATTTGATAGTTTACTTGCCTCTATTTCATTTAGTAGTCTTTCTGGGGATTCCTCCTTTCCTTTCAATTGCAGGTTGTTTCTTTATCTTCCCACTATTTGGCTGCTGGAGCAAAACCACAAAGCCCAGTAAACAAATTGACATTCACAAAAATAACTCCCCCCTGCAATCCCACTATCAACAGCAAATGAACCAACATTAATAAGGCTATAAAGTGATTAAGACTATTATAAGAAAGGAGAGAAATAAACTATAGTATATAATCTAGTGACTTAATATGCACCAACTTGATGGAGAAGAAATGAATGTTAAAAAGCTGTGTAGTAAAGAAATATCGCAAATCATGGAGAAGACCACAGTAGATTTCATCTGAGGAGTCTCTAGTATTTACCGCTGTTTTTTCTTCCTGGATCCACCTCTGGTGATGTCAGATGTTGACCCTGTCTCACCTTAGGCAGCCTGTTTGAGACTTCCCTGAAACTACTGTCTGTGGCTGTCTCCTTCAGTTTTTAATGTAGTCACTCTGTGTTCAGCAGTCAGGCTTAAGCACCATAGGGCAGGGCAGAATCCCTCCTGGGGTTTGGGCTAATGTTTCCCCTCAGGTGCCTGCTGCTCGGAGGGGAGTGGTCTATGTGAACTTGATGGCTGCTGGTTTATGGGGGATAACTCAGGACCAGGATCTCAGTGGCTACTCTCTCAGTTTTCTCCCCAAAGCCTCTGTCCTCAGTTCTCCCCAAAATGCCTTAGTCCCCAATCTCTTCTCAGGCATCTCTAGTCCTTTCTGCCCTCACCTTTGTCAGAGCCCAGGGTAAGTGGCTGCATATGAAAATTTATGCATTGGCCCTTTCAATGGCTCTCTCAGTCTCCAGCCACCCATCTCTGGCGGAGAACAACCCTGCTGCTTTTCACAGCTGGTTGTTATCTGTGTACTTTTTGGGCTCTGGTGCTGTAGGCTGGGGATCCCATTTATGGTTTAGACCCTGCTCTTCTCAGGGGGATCCAACTGGCTGCTTAAATATCCCTTTGGTGCTATTGCGTGAGGGTGCCCAGCCAGCCGTCTCCTGTCTCTGCTGCACTCCTTACCAGTCAGGTTGTGCTGAGCTGATTCTTCTGTCTGTTTGAGGTTATAAGGCTTGTCTCAGTTGTTTGTTCTGGGTGATTTCTCCAAAATTTAGTTATAATTCCAGATTGGTCCTGGGAGGAGGTCAGTATGATTTCCAGTCACTCCTCCACCATCTTGATCTCCCCTCTAAAATTATTATTAGGCATAATAATAATGGTTTTTCAATTTTATTAAGGCATAGGTAATTTTTAGGTCCTTGGATAGATTTACAGTTTTTGACCAATGATATTGAAATACATTTGTATTCCTTTATGTACTTATTTACAAGTTCTATTTAGTCTTTTTTTCTTCAAAAAACATTATGTTTCCTTAACATAAAGGAAGCTTTCAACTCTAATGTGGGCAATCATTGAACTGATAAAATTTAAACAAGAAAAAATTCACTCATGATTGAGGTTCATTCCTTTCTTTGTTATTTATGTACTTTCTAAGCCACATGAAACACAACTGGCTTGAATTATGTAAAAAATTATATTGAATATGAACCAAAAGTAAAATAAATTAAATATGGATTTAAAAAAAATCAGACCAGATGTTTTACTTGAGGAGACAAGTCTGAGACCTCAATACATGATCAAATCAATAATATTTCACATAAACTTAATTGGAACTTCAAGCTGATTAGCTCTCTAAGCTATTTCTTAATGGAAATATCTTCAGTGAATACATACCTTTCACTAGTATGTCTTTTCACCTTTTCATCTAATTTCCAACAAGATACACACTGCTGTTTTCCAATATCCCTTTCCAGGTTTTGCTCTCTAACTAGATCTGTCACACCTTGGTCCGGCTCATCCTATTCACCTCTCTTACCCTTCTGGTCTTTCTGTCATGCTCTTAGAAATATCTTTTTTTTTAAAGTATATTTTATTGATTATGTTGTTACAGTTGTCCCCAATTTTTTCCCTTTGTACCCCTCTGCCTGGTACCCCCTTTCCCTCCAGCAATCCTCCCCTTAGTTTATGTCAATGGGTCATACATGTTAAGTTCTTTGGCTTCTCCCTTTCCTATGCTATTCTTAACCTCCCCCTGTCTATTTTGTTCCTACCAATTATGCTTCCTGATCCCTGCACCATTCCCTCCTTTCTCCCTTCGCCCTCCCAGATAATAACCCTGCAAATGATCCCCATACCTATGATTCTGTTCCTGTTCTGGTTTGCTTAGTTTTTGTTTTTATTTTAGATCCAGTTGTTGATAGTTGTGAGTTTGTTGTCATTTTAACGTTCATTGTTTTGATCTTCTTATTTTTCTTAAATAAGCCTCTTTAACGCTCTGTGTAATAGTGGCTTGGTGATGATGAATTCCTTTAGCTGTACATTCTGTGGGAAGCACTTTGTCTGTCCTTCCATTCTAAATGATGGCTTTGCAGGATAGATTAATCTTGGTTGTAGGTCCTTGCTTTATATCACTTTGAATACTTCTCGCTAGCCCCTCTTACCTGGAAAGTTTCTTTTGAGAAATCATCTGACAGTCTTATGGGAACTCCTTTGTAGGTAATTCTCTGCTTTTTTCTTGCTGCTTGTAAGATTCTCTCTTTATTTTTAACCCTTGGCATTTTAATTATGATGTATCTTGGTGTGGTCCTCTTTGGGTCCAATTTGTTTGGGACTCTGTGCTTCCTGGACTTGCAATGTCTATTTCCTTCATTAAATTAGGGAAGTTTTCTTTTGTTATTTTTTCAAATAGATTTATAATTTCTTGTCTTTCTCTTTCTCTTCTCCTTCTGGCACCCCTATGATGTGAATGTTGGACCTCCTTGAAGTTTTCCCAGAGGCTGCTTATACTACCCTCATTTTTTTGGATTATTTTTTCTTCTTCTTGTTCTGATTGGTTGTTCTTTGCTTCCTTGTATTCCAGATCATTCATCTGATTCTTGGCTTCATCCACTCTACTGTTGTTTCCCTATAAATTGTTATTTATTTCAATTAGTGAATCATTAGTTTCTTACTGGATCTTTTTTATGCTGCAGAGGTCCTCATTAAGTTCCTTAAGCATCCTTATAACCAGTGTTTTGAACTCTGCCTCTGATAGATGGTTTATGCCCATTTTGTTCAGCTCTTTTTCTGGAGTTTTGATCTGTTCATTCATTTGGGCCATGTTTCTTTGTCTCTTCATTTTGACAGCCTCCCTGTGTTTGTTTCTATGTATTAGGTAGAGCTGCTTTGACGTTGTGTCTTGGTAGTGTGGCCTAAGGTAGTAGGCGTCCTTTAGGGTCCAGTGGCACAGCCTCCTTTATCACCCAACCTGGGTATTTGAGGTGCACCTTTTATGTGGGCTGACTGTACCCTTCTCTTGTAGTTGGGCCTTGGTTGCTGTTGGCAGATCAATGGGAGGAATTTACCCAGGCCAGTCAGCTGCAAGGACTGACCGTGACACTGACCACCAACCTCTGCTCTCTGTGGAAGAATAGCTGTGTAGGCGCAGGGTGTTAGTGCTCTATAGTGGTGTATAGCTGTCCATTGGATGTGCTGGCCCTGGGGAGTTTGGGTGGTGCACGCCATGGTTAGCCCCTACATGTGCTTTGCTCAGGGCCACCCTTCCTCAGGTATAAAGCAATCTGAGATGGCTGCTACTTGTGCTGGGTTTGGAGATTCCAGGTGAAACCCAGCTGTGAACTAATCTGGCTGTTGCTAGTGCTGAGTCTGGAGCTCACTGAAGCCAGCTGTTGCTTGTTTGACAGGATTTAGGAAGTTGAGAAGTATGAGCCAAGATCAGCCATTCATATGGAAAAGCAGCTTGGGTGGGCCTGTAGTTTGGGTTGAACAGTGTCTCTGGGGATCTCCAAGGTGGATGAAACAGTGTTATTCAGGTTGATGAGGTCTCCAATATGGTACCACCCTCCTGGCTCCATGGCTCTGTGAGGGGAGGTTTTAGAAAAGGGACAATGGCCTCTGCTCACTCCGATGACAGACACTTCAGTTTCTCCCAGTATACCACTGGTACCCTTCAAGCTGCCACCCTTGTGCTGGAGCTCAGAGGGAGTGAGTCTGAGTAGGTGAGTCCATGTGTGGGTTCTTTAAGAGTAACTGCTTGGGGCTTCCAGTGTTTCTTCCACTGACTCAATCCCTGCTGGTTTTTGCAGCCAGAAGTTGTGGGGGCTTACCTTCCTGGCACTGGAACCCTGGGCTGGGGGGCCTGGTGTGGGGCCCAGCCTGGTCATTCCTGGGATATCCCTCCTGAATTTTTATCTACCACACATGTGTGTGGGACCAGCCTCTTCTGGTGTCTGCACCCCTCCTACCAGTCTGGATGGATATGGTTTCTTTAATTCTGTAGTTGCCAGACTCCCATTCAACTTTATTTCTGACCGTTCTGAGTGATGATTGTTTTGTATTTTAGTTGTAATTTTTATGTGGCTGTGTGAAGAGGCAAGCCACATCTGCCTAAACCATCATCTTGACTGGAAGCCAGAATATCTTTTTATTATTACAAAACCCATTTATTTGACATACGTGATTTTTACCCTATTGATATTTCTAACTACTCTTCATTGTTATTTAAAAATTTCTCATATCTAATTAGTTATCAAACCCTATCAATTATTTTTCCTAATATCCTCATGTTTATCCTCTGGGCCCTATTCTCATTGTGCCTTCCTTCCTTGAGTTTATTCATCTGTTTTCTTTTTGAGTATTTAAAAATAGCCTTATTGGTGCTTTTCCAACTACTAGCTTTTTTTTCCTGGAAATTTATGTTTCATACTCTTCAGAGAGTGATCTGTTCAAAACACAGATTTGTTCATGCTTTTCCTGTCCTTATATCATTTATACTAATGATAGGTGTCCTTTATTGCCTGTTTGTGTGTATATCAGGTACTGTGCTACATGCATTAAAAACTTCGTCTTTAATTCTCATACCAAATCTGTAAGATAGTTACTATTTTTCCTATTAACAGATGAATAAACTTAAGGATTCTGTGGTTAAATAATCTTCTCAAATTTGTACACCTGATTCGTGGATGTGAACTAGGTCCCAGGTATATCTGGATATAAAACTTTGTTCTGTCCATGCATTCATTACGTACAAGATAAAAATATTTACTCCTTGACCTAGCAGATGAAGTCTTTCATGATTAAATTCCTATCTACCTTATCAACCTCTTCTGTTAATTCTGCTACTTTATTGTACCATGCACAGCAATATTAAGCATGTCATTGTCTCAGCTTTTACTGTACTTAGAAATAGGGCCAGAGATAGTTTTAGGTGTTCAGGGTAACAAGATGAATAAGCTTTACGGTCTAGTAAATAGATGTGAACTAATAAATAAAGCATAGTATAGTACATACAATTATAAGAATATGTATATGGTACAGAGATAGTGCAGAGGAGGAGGTGAGGTTAAGTCAAGGGACTTCACAGAAGAATGAGATTTGATCCCAATCAAAAAGGACAAGTCACAGTTTTCAGGAATCTCTTCCAAGCTTGGAAGTGGAGAAAGGAGAGGAAAATGGAAATACTTTTGTTGGGAGAGAGAATAGGGTGTCATTAAGCTGGGAGAGGAGGCTGTCATAGGGAACAAGACTCTAGCTCAAAAAAACCGTCAGAGTGGAGTGGTAGCCCTGATACCATGTCTGGCTGACACTTGCTGTTCTGGTGCTGTGTGTGTTCTGGTGTGAAAAATACTTGCACGGCAATCCTGAGCATACTTTATTTTTCTTCAGAACACATATTTTTGCACAAACGTTCATGACTTCTTTAGTTTTGTGTACTACATTTTTAAATTTCCCACTAGAATGTTGTCTGTGGGTATTTTGCCTGTGTTGTTCATTGCTGTGCACCTAGTACCTTGAATTCTGCCTGACACAATAGATACACGCAAAAACTTATTGAATAAATGACTGTTGAATGGATGGGTTCAAGTCATACGAATGGGTGTTTTAAAGGTCACTTAGGGACTATATATTGACTATTTCATAGTGATATACTTTAGCATCTATTTTGTAGATTGAAATTATTTAAATCCATGGAACAAGTGGCTAAGAGCATGGGCTCTGGAATTAGTCTTTTTGGGTTCTCAGCCTGGCTTTACTACTTGTCATGTGTGTGTCCTTCTGTAAGTCACTTAGCCTTTTAACCCTTACTATAAAATGGAGAATAATTATAGTGCTTATTTCATGGTGCTGCTTGGAGGACTAAAAGAGATTAGTACATGCAAAGTCCTTAGCACATTGTCTGGCACATAATTTGTATGCAGAAGCTGTGAGCTATTATTGTTTTCTTAAATATTTCCATGAGCACTAGGAAACTGGTAAAAAGTCATGGACTATGCCAACTGGCAATATTTCATGAAGAAAATTTACACGGGGAGAATTTTTGTATGAAAGCATTCCTGCAAGTGTTACAAAATGAATAGTTTATCCATCACACAGGTAGGGCAGGAAATTTAGATACAACCTTGTCATCCATAACACTGAGTAAATGTTTGAAGAACCATTTTGTAATTTCAGTGTCAGATTGAATATAAAGTAATTTTAGACTTTCATTTTAAAAAATATGTAAACTTGTCCAGTGAGGCGTTATCTCAATAACATATTTTTGAAATATTCAGTGTAGAGTCTAAATTAGTATCTAACTCTAAATTGCTATGGAAAATGAGCATCATACTGGATTTGCAAACACATTAGTCTCATTTAGTTTTTAATGTTTCACATGCATAAAATACAATTACAGCCATCTCATAATCATTCCAGCCCAAATATTAATTTATTTAGAAAATTGACTTTACCACCCTCTTCCTTCCATCATTTTAAGGAAAATATTTATTTTAAGGAATCCTCTGTGCCTACAGAACCTTTCCAGAATGCTCTTTTTCAAGCGTATGTGTTTGATATAAACCTATTCATTGATTTTTTGCCTTTACTTCCCTTGCCTTGGGGGTCCAATTTGTAAAGTCCTCTCTAAGACCAACATCTACAAGTTTATCAAATTAAAAAGCTTTTGCACAGCAAAAGAAACCTCCACTAAGACAAAAAGGCAACCAACCAAATGGGGGAAGGTACTTGCAAACAACTCTGACAAGTGGTTAATATCCAAATTATATAAAGAACTCATACCACTCAACACCAAACAAGCAAATCCATTTAAGAAATGGGCAGAGGACCTGAACAGACACTTCTTCCAAGAAGACATACAAATGGCTAATAGATATATGAACAGATGCTCAACTTTACTAGCTATTAGGGAAATGCAAATCAATAATACAATGAAATAGCACCTCACGCCTGTTAGAATGGCTATTTTCAACAAGACAAGTAATAATAAGTGTTGGAATGGTTGTGGAGATAAAGGAACCCTCATTCACTGTTGGTGGGAATTTAAACTATTATAGCCACTATTGAAAACAGTATGGAGCCTCCTCAAAAAATATAGAATAAAGTTATCATATGACCCAGCAACTCCTCTTTTGGATATCTATCCCCAAAATTTGAAAACATTTATTCACAAAGATATATGCCCCCTGTGTTCATTACAGCTTATTCATGGTTGTAAGACATGGAAACAATCATAGTGCCCTTTGCTAGATGACTGGATAAAGAAGGTGTGATACATGTATGCAATGGAATATTACTCAACCATAAGAAAAGATGAAATATTGTGATTTGTGACAACATGGATGGATCTTGGGAATGTCATACTAAGCGAATAAGTCAGACAGAAAAAGTTAAGAACCATATGATTTCACTGATATGTGGGATATAACACTGAAAGTAACAAATATTTAAACAGGGAAAACAAAAACTCAGACACAGACAACAGTACAGTGGTTAATGGAGGGAAGGAGGTGGGAGGTAGTAAAGGGTAAAGGGGGTCAAGTATATAGTGACAAAAGATTTGATTCTGGATGGTGGGCACACAGTGCAATATACAGATGATGGATCATAGATGTTATGAGGTCTACCTGGAAAGAGTCCAGCCATTGTTAATATAACATGAATTATTTGTGCGACATTGTTGTAACCTGGCAATCAAGGAGAATGGACTGGAATGTGCATGTGTGAACAGTGATGACTTTACTCGTCAGTGGAGGCAGTAGACACTGTTGAGTGAGCATGTGTACTGTGTGGCTGTAGCATTCAAACAACGAATCTGCATCAAATTTTGCATTAAGCTGAACATTCCTCCATGGAAACTATTTGGATGATTCAGAAGGCAGCAGCTATGGGCAACTGGTGATTGGCAGCTTCATCATGACATGGGCCCACTCATTCATCACATCTAGTGCAGTTTTTTGGTGAAACACTAAATCACCCAGGTGACTCAGTCCCCATACATACCAGATTTGGTGTCCTGTGACTACTGGCTTTTCCCAAAACTCAAATCACTTTTGAAGGGGAACAAATTTCTGACTATTGATGAGATTCAGGAAAATACGACGGGCCAGCTGATGGTGATTTGGAGAACTGTGTGAAGTCCCAAGGTGCCTACTTTGAAGGGGACTGAGGTGTCATTGTCTTATGTGCAATGTTTCTTGTATCTTGTGACTTCTTCAATAGATGTCTCTTTTTCATATTACATGGGTGGATCCCTCTGGACAGAACTCGTACACTTGAAAGCTATATAATTTTATTAACCAATGCCACCTCAATAAATTTAATTAAAAAATAAAGTATATATGTACCTACTCCTCTAATAAAAAGCTTTCAATGCTTCCTCTTTACTTTGGAAATAAATGCAAAATTCTTAGTGTGGTATTTTGAGCTCCTATGATCTGGTCTTCACCCGGCTCACCAGCTTGATTTCACCAGTGTTCTTTCCTCATAGTTTGTCTTCCCTTGTGGTTCTTTGAGAGATCCATTAATTTTGAACTTCCCTTGGCATATATTATTTTATTTATCTTGTTCCTCTTTCTCCCCTCTGAATGCCCAGAATACTTTTACTTTTTTTTTAAAAGACAATTCAATTTTCATATCTTGAAGCTTTTTTCATTTCCTGGTGGCAAGTGCCTTTATCTTTGGGTGTATATGCTTTACGTATTCTTCTTATAGCACTTTTGACAGTGGATGGTTATTATTCATTATCTCTTTTAAAACTATGCATTAGCTTTTTCCTATGTACTAGTTATTTTATTTTAAATAAAGTTGTCAAATATGTTTAAAACTTTGGTAGTGTCTCTTTCTGTTGCTCAGCTTTATTTTCACCTACCTTTGGTTTTAGTGTACTTGAGTTTTGGGTAGAAGCCACTCTCTGTATGGTAAACCTAGATTATTCTAATTTAAAGTGATATCTTGTTTTAAAAATTGGCCAATTAGCAGAATATGAATTCTCTAAGGCATATCTTACAGACAGAGAATTTAGACATTTTATGATGACAAGAACTTGGGCAAGTTCAGTAATGTCTTCATGAACTTGGGCTCTGGAGTTAGGGCTGATTGAACACCTATGCTTCCACTTACTAATGTGTAAATTTCAGCAATCCCCAAGCCATCACCTCCACCTCAGTTTTGTAAACTTAGCCTCCAACTTGGTTCCTCATCTATAAAAGGGAGATAATAACAATATCTATGTTAATGCTTAATTCATAGTGCCATAGTACATAAAAAGCGCTAAAAATGATAGTAATGATGATGATTAACGAACTGTTATAAGATGTTTATGTGTTGATCCCTCAGTGAGATGGAGAGAGACATGGTATTACTAGAACCTCGTAGGGCTTGGTATACAACTGGTAAGTTATTTTGTTAGTGAAATAATGTAAGAAGAATATCTGAAGAAAAAAAAAGGAACATGGAACATTTAAGTTTGCTGTTCCTGCTTTATAATGTTCCATTTGCTTTTGTGTGATAATTCGGCTACCCTCTCTGTTCAGCTGTCCCTTATGCAGTGGGAGTTGGTGAGGTTTTGTGGGCCTTCTGTCCACAAATGGTGATAAGGATTTAGGTTTGGGAAATACAGTTGGTGATGAGTTGAAGCACTATAATAAATTATTACTGCAGTCTAAATGTAGTCCAGTCTAACAGAAGACGACAAGAAAGAAATAGAATCAACTCTTCTTGATTACAGAGTAAGGTTATATAATTTGTTTTAACATAGCATTAAAATTTCTGTAATTTGTAGGGTGAAATCCCAATAATTTTACTGATTGAAATCTATTTTCCATTTACTTATCCTAATCAAACACATTGACTCTCAGTACTAAATCTTAATATAATTTGGCCTTTTAGAGAAGATTAAAAAGGGAAAAAAATTCACTGGAGGGCTTAATCAAGGAAGAAAGCCTAAATATGTTCCTCTTCCTTTCTGTTCTCGCATGGGGGAGAATGTTAATTTATTCACTCACAGATTTCCCGCTCCTACCCAAACATACCCTGTTCTCCTTTTATGTCTCTTGAATGTTATAGATCTATGTTCACTCTATGAGATTTAAAAAAATTATTTTGAATATAAAATAGAGCTTAATTGGGCAACAGTTATAAGCACCTTAAGCATTGTAAGTACCTTAAGAACCAGAGTTATAGATTATTCACATTTATGTTAGTACAGTGACTGGTGAATACATGTTTACAGATGGATGAATATAGTTTTTGGCAAGTGTGTGTATGGATATGGAGGGTGGAAAGGAGGTAAACTAAGGAAAATGTGCTCTTATCTCGTGGATGTAGAAGGTAAATTAGTACTTTTAGTAACTATCATTATTATTGTTCTTAAAACTCCTGCTTAAGAGGATGTTAGATAGATCTAATGTTGATGATTCATCAAGAATGTTATCACTGAACAATAGCAAAACAGAGTTAGATGGATGTAGACACTTAAATAGAACTGACATCCATGGCTTAATGTCCGTTTTGTTTTATCTGTGGATGACAGATATTGGCTATTTTTCTTTCTGTGAAATTTCATTTTATGTAAGAAACAAAAATGTTCCAATGTATTATCCCAATACTTTTGTTTCAGATGAGTTGATTTGATAATCATGTGTACCTCATAACCGAGAAAAAACTATTTCTAAGACAATGTACTGGTTATTTTCACATAAATTTTTATCATTTACTTAAATGATAGAAATAGTTCTTGGCATGTACTCTTCAAATCCATTTTTCACACTGCAGTCAGAAGTATCTTTTTATGTAAATTTGATTCCCATTTCTTTCCGGCTCTCTATATATTTCCATATATGTATACTTAAAAAAATCAAAGCAAAATAAAAACAACACTCAGTGCCTCCAACTGTGCTTTGAAAAAACACAAAATACCAGTATTGGGTGCTATATAGTTTGGACTTTGTCGAGGTTTTGTTTCATCTTATAAGATCTCTCTTTATCTCAGACACTCAAATAAGAGGCAATGTTTTTTAACTTCCATTTTTTTCAGTTTTATTGAGGTATAATTGAAAAACTGCCAGAGGAGAGGGAGACTAGGTGGAAAAGGTGAAAGGATTAAGAAGTACAAGTTGGTAGTTACAAAGTAGTCATGAAGATGTAAATCTCAGCATAAGGAATAAAGTTAATACTGTTGTAATAACTATGCATAGTCCCAGGTAGGTACTTAAAATATTGGGGGGGCCACTTTGATATCTAACCACTATGCTATACACCCTTTGAAACATACAAAATAATATTGATAGGAAAAATAAAATTAGGAAAGGTATTTAAAGTGTACATTGTAATGACTTGGTATGCATATGCACTGTGAAAGGATTTCTCGTGTCCAGTTAATTAACATATCATTATTATATATCTGTTGATAGGTTTTGAACTTTTTTGTGAGAACATTTACATTTCACTCTTGGCAAATTTCAGTTATTTAATAGTGTTATCAACTCTAGTCACTATGCTATAAATGAGATTCTCAGACCTTATTCACCTTATAGCTGAAAGTTTATAACCTTTTACCAGACTCTCCCAGCCCCTGGCAACCACTTTTTTACTCTTTTTATGAGTATGAGTTTTCTTTAAAGTTAAATTGCACACATAAGTGATAACATGCAATATTTGTCTGTCTTTGATATATTTTACTTAGTATAATGCACTCAGGGTCCATTCATGTTGAAAATGACATGATTTCTTTCTCATGGCTAAATAATATTCCAGTGTGCATGTGTGTACATATATATTATCTCACATCTTCTTTATCAAATTATCCATTAATGATACTTAGATTGTTTCCATTTCTTGGCTATTGTGAATAATGCTTCTGTGATCATGGGGGTGTAGATATCTCTTTGATATTTGAGCTAATATCTCATTGTGGTTTTGATTTGCATTTCCCTGATGATTAGTGATGATGAGCCCTTTTTATGTAGCTGGTGGACATCTGTATGTCAGTTTCTCTGCCCATTTTTAAATTGGATTTTTTTTGTTATTGGGTTGTATGAATTCTTTATATATTTTGGGTATTAACCCCTCATCGAATATATGATTTGCAAATGTTTTCTCCTATTTAGTACTTTCTCTTTTCATTTTATCGACAGTTTTCTTTGCTATGCAGAAGCTTTTTAGTTTGATGTAATCCCACTTGTTTATTTTTACTTTTGTTGCCTTTGTTTTTGGTGTCAAATAAAAAAAAAAATCATTGCCAAGAGTGATACCAAGGTGCTTTCCACATGTTTTCTTCTAGGAATTTTATGGTTTCTGGTCTTGCATTTAAGTCTTTGATCCATTTTGAGTTGATTTTTTTTGTGTGTATAATGTAAGATGGTGATCCAGTTTCAGTTTTCCGAACCACATTTATTGAAGAAACTGTCCTTTCCTAAGTGTATATTCTTGTCTCCTTTGTCATAAATGAATTGACCACATATGGGTGGGTATATTTCTAGGTTCTCTATTCTGTTCCATTGATCAATGTGTTTGGTTTTATGCCAATATAATACTGTTTTGATGACTATATCTTTGTAATATAGCTTGCAACCATGATGCATATTGCCTCCAGTTTTGCTCTTATTTCTCAAGATTTCTTTGGCTATTTGGGGTCTTTTGTGACTCTCTATAAATTTTAGGATTGTTTGCTGCATTTTTTTGTGAAAAGTGCCATTGGAATTTTGATAGGGGTTGCAATGAATCTGTCAATTGTTTTAGGTGGTATAGAAGTTGTAAGAAATATTGATTCTTCTACAAACAATCCAATTAAAACATGGGCAAAGGACCTGAACAAACACTTCTCTAGGGAGGACATACGCAGGGCCCAGAGATACATGAAATGATGCTCAGCATCACTAGCCACCAGAGAGATGCAAATTAAAACCACAATGAGATACCACTTCACACTAGTCAGAATGGCTGCCATAAATCAACAAACAGCAAGTGCTGGTGAGGATGTGGCGAAAAGGGAACCCTAGTACACTGGTGATGGGAATGTGGACTAGTGCAGCCTCGGTGGATAACAGTTTGGAATTTCCTCAAAAAACTAAAAATGGAACTGCCTTTTGATGCAGCAATTCCACTGCTGAGATTATACCCTAAGAATCCTGAAACACCAACTCAAAAGAACCTATGCACCCCAATGTTCATAGCAGCACCATTTACAATAGCCAGGAATTGGAAGCAACCTAAGTACCCAACGGTAAATGAGTGGATCACAAAACTATGGTACATTTACACAATGGAATACTATGCAGCAGAAAGAGCTACTACCCTTGGCAACCGCTTGGATGGAACCGGAGAACATTATGCTAAGTGAAACAAGCCAGGAGGTGAAAGACAGATACCATATAATCTCACCTGTAAGTGGAAGCTAATCAACCAACTAAACAAGTAAGCAAAATAGAACCAGGAACACTGAAATAAACAAACTGACAGTAACCATAGGGGAGGAGGATGGGGGATGACAGAGGAAAGGGAGAGGAAGGGTCATCAAGGAACATGCATGAAAGACCTATAGACAAAGCCCAATGAGGGGAAGGATTGAGGGTGGCAGGTGGGGGTAGGTGGGCCTGGGGAAAGTGGTGGTGGAAAAATGTTGACAAAAAAAAAAGTGACCAGGGGGAGGCTGGGAGTAGTGTGGGAAATTAGGAAGCCAAAGAACTGGTGCATGTAGCCCATGGACATGGACTAAGAGGTGTGGGGATGATGAGATGGGGTGCAGGGTGGAGAGGATAAAGGGGGAAAAGCGGGACAACTTTAGTAGCATACTGAATAAAATATACCAAAAAGAAAAAATAAAATTTTTATCCAATGTATTAAAAGTAAGAGAAATATTGATTATTCCAATCCATGAGCACTGACTATCTTCATATTTGTGTCTTCAGTGTCTTACAGTTTTTAAACTACATGTATTTCACCTCCTTAGTTAAATTTATTCCTGGTATTTTATTCTTTTTTGATGCAATTGTAAATGGCATTTTTTTGTTAATTGCTCTTTCTGATTGTTTGTTTGTTACTAGTGTTTAGAAATGTAATAGATTCTTTGCATATTGACTCTACATCCAGCAACTTAACTGAATTTGCTGATAAGTTCTAACATTTTTTGGTGGAATCTTTAGCATTTTCTATGTATAAAATCATGCCATCTGCATGCTCAGTGTCACTAATCATTAAAGAAATGCCAATTAAAACCACAATGAGCTATTACCTCACACATGTCAGAGTGGCTATCCTCAATAAATCCACAAATGACAAGTGTTAGCAAGGATGTGGAGAAAAGGGAGCCCTCATGCACTGTTGGTGGGAATGCAAATTGGTGTAGCCACTGTGGAAAACAGCGTGGTGGTTCCTCAAAAAAAAAAAAAAATGGAACTGTCTTATGACCCAACAATTCCACCTTTGGGTATATATCTGAAGAAATACAGTACACTAATTTGAAAGAATATATTCACCCCTATGTTCGTTGCAGTGTGATGTACAATATCCAAGTGCCCATCAACATACAAGTGGAATAAAAAGCTGTGGTACATATGCAATGGAATAATACTTGGCCATGAAAAAGAAATTGCGTGAATGGACCTATAGGGCATTATGCTCAGTGAGAGAAGTTGGTCAAAGAAAGACAAATACAGTATGATTTCACTTACATGTGGAATCTAAGAACAAAATAAATGAACAACCAAAATTGAAACAGATTCATAGATACAGAGAATAGACTGATAAGGTGCCAGTGAGGATGGGTGAAAAAGGTGAAGAAATTAAGTAAAAACTGGTAGTTACGAAACAGTCATGGGGTTGTAAAGTACAGTGTAGGGAATACAGTCAATAATATTGTAATAACTGTGTATGGTACCTGGTGATACTTGAAATATTGGGGGCATCACTTTGTAAAGTATAAGATTACCTAACCACTATGCTGCATACATGAAACCAATAGAAAACAATATTGATTGTAAACTGTAATTGAAATATAAAATTAAAAAAATGAAATTATGTCATCTGCAAATAGTGGCAGTTTTACTTCTTTCTTTTTGTTATGGATGGATGCCTTTCATTTTTTTATTGCCTAATTGCCCTGGATAGGACTTCCAGTACTGTGCTGAATAAAAAATGGCTAGAGTGGGCTTTTGTTATGTTCTTGATATAGAAAAAAAATTTCAGCTCTTCATTGTGTAGTATGATGTTAGCTGTGGGCTTGTCAAATGAATTTTACACTGAGGTACATTTTCTCTATATCAATTTGTTGAGAAATTTTATCACAAAAGAATGTTGAACTTTGTCCACGTACGTTGAGATGAACATATGATGTTCATCCTTCATTTTGTAAAGGTGGTGTATCACACTGATTGGTATGCATGTGTATCTTGGAATAAATTCCACTTGATTGTGGTGTATATCCTTCTAGTATACTGTTGAATTTGGTTACCTAATATTTTGTTGAGGATTTTTGCATCTATGTTCTTCAACAATATTGGCTTATACTTTATTTTTTTGTGGTGTCCTTGTCTGGTTTTGGTATCAGGGTAATGTTGACTTTTTAAAATGAGTTTGGGAGTGTTCGTTCCTCTTCTACTTTTTGGAAGAATTTGAGAAGATTGTTATTAATTCTTCTTTGAATATTTGGTAGAATTCTCCAGTGAAGCCATTTGGCTTTGGATGTTTCTTTGTTGGGAGGTTTTTTATTACTGTCCCAATCTGTTTTATAATAATTTGTCTATTCAGATTTTCTATTTCTTAATGATTTACTACTGGTAGATTGCATATTTCTAGGAATTTATCCATTTCTTAGGCTGTCCAATTTGTTGGCTTGTTCATAGTAGTGTCTATGATCCTCTATTTGTGTCATATCAGTTGTAATGTCTCCAGTTTCATTTCTGATTTTCTTTCTTTCCTGTCTCTCTTTTTCAAGCTAAATCTAGGTAAAATTTTGCCTGTTTTATCTTTTCTAAAACCAGCTATTAGTTTCAATAATTTTTATTGTCTTTTCATTTCTATCTATTTCCATTTTGATCTTTATGTCATTCTTTTTACTAGTCTTTGGGTAATTTGTTATTTTTTGAAATCCTTCAGGATTGTTAGGTTGTTTATTTGAGGTTTTTTATTGTTTCTGAATGTAGGTATCTGTTGATATGGATTTTTCTGTTAGAATTGCTTTTGTAGCATCACATATGTTTTGTTATCTTCCCTTTTGTTTTCTTCTTTAACCTATTGGTTGTTCCTTAGCATTTATTTAATCTCCACATTTTCCTCTATTCTTTAGTTTTCTTCTTGTAATTGATTTCTAGTTTTATACCATTGTGGTTGGAAAAAATTGTTGATATGATTACAGTATTCTTATGTTTATTAAGGTTAGAATTGTGGCCTGACATATGGTCTGTCCTAGAGAATATTCTATGTGTCCTTGAGAAGAATGTGTATTCTGCTGCTTTTAGATGAATGTTTTGTGCACATCTGTTAAGTCTTTCCAGTCTAATGTGTGGTTTAAGTTCAGTTTTTTTCCCCATTGATTTTAAGTAGGGATGATTTATCCATTATTCAGGGTGAGGTATTAAAGTCCCCTACTATTATTGCATCACTGCCTATTTCTTCCTTCAGATATCTTAATATTTACTTTCAATTTTAGGTGCCTCCTATGTTGGCTGCATAATTATTTACAAATGTTTGTATTCTTGATTGACCTTTTTACCATTATATAGTGATTTTTGTCTCTTGTTATAGTCTTTAGGTTAAAGTCTATTTTGTCTGATATAAATGTAGCTACTCCTGCTCTCTTTTGATTTCCATTTCCATGGAATTTTTTTCCATCCCTTCACTTTCAGTATGGTATGTCCTTACATCTGAAATGAGTTTCTCGTAGGCAGCATATAATTGGGTCTAGGTTTTTAACCATTCAGGCATTGGATATCCTTTGATTGAAGGATTTCACCTATTTCATTTAAGTATTTATTGATTGGCATGGGATTACTGTTGCCATGTTATTAGTTGCTTTGCCTGTTTTGCTCTTGAGGCTTATATACAACACCTTATATTTATAGTAGTCTTATTGAAAGCTAATAATATCTTAAATTTAAATGCATACTAGAGGTCTATATTTTTACTCTTCTACTCTAGTTTTCATGTTTTTAATGTCATAATTTACATCTTTTTACCTTGGGATCCATTAAGAAATAATGTAGTTATATTTATTTTTAATGCATTTTATATTACATTTATGTCATGTACCCACCATTAGAGCTTTAGGGTATTTTGAATTGAACTATATATTTACCTTTACCAGTGTAGTTTATGATTCATATGTTTTCCTGATATCAATTAGCGCCCTTGTTTTTCAGCTTGAAGAACTCCCCTTAACATTTCTTGTAATACTAGTTCAGTTGCAAAGGACTCCTTCAGCTTTTACTTGTCAGGAAAACTTTGTCACTTCTTCAATTCTGAAGGACATTTTGCTAGGTAGAGTATTCTTTTAGCACTTTGAATATTTATGCCTCTCCCCCCATTTGGCTCACAAAATGTCTGCTGAAAAACGTACTAATAGTCTTATGGGAGTTCCTTTATATGTATCAAGTTGTTTTTCTTTTGCTGAGAAGATTCTTTAAGATTTTTATCTTGTCTCTAATTTCCTTTTCTTAAAAAAGATTTTATTTATTTATTTTTAGAGAGAGGGGAAAAGAGGGAGAAAGAAACATAATTGGTTGCCTCTCACTAACTCCCAAATGGGGACCTGGCCTACAACTCAGAAATGTACCCTGACAGGAAATCGAAGCAGTGACCTTTTGGATCACAGACTGTCAGTTAATCCACTGAACTATACCAGCCAGGGCTCCTTGTCTCTAACTTCTGACAAATTAATTATATTGTATCTTACTAGGGGTTTCTTTGCATTCATCTCACTTGGAACTCTCTGAGCTTCTTGGTCTGGATGTCTATTTCTTTGCCTATGATAGGGAAATTTTCATCCATTATTTCCTCATAAGCTTTCTGCCACCCTTCTCTCTGTTCTTTTTCTGGGACCTCTAAAAGCAAAAGTCTATCTGCTTAATGGTGTAGTGTAAGTCCCTTCGGCGATCTTCATTCCTTCTCATTCTTTTTTCTGTTTTGCTTCTATGATTAGATGAATTCTATTGTCTTTTCTTTAAACTTTCTCACTCTTTCTTATGACTGACCTAGTCTGATGGTGAACCCCTTTATTGAATTTTTAATTTTTGTTATGCGTTCTTTAGCTCTGTGATTTCTGTTTGGCACTTCTCAAGTATTTTCTATCCTTTTGTTTAAATTCTCACTTTGTTCATGCATTGTTTTCCTGATCTTGGTGAACAGGAGAAACAAAATCTTTATGGCAATTTATTTGAACTCTTTATTAGGTATATTACTTAACTTCTTTTCATTAAGTTCTGTTTCTGGAGTTTTAACCTGTTCTTTTTTTTGGAACATATTCCTTTTTTACTTCATTCTCCTTGAATCTCTCTGTTGTTTTAGGTGCATTAGATTAAAAGAGCTACCTCTTCAAGTCTTGATATAGTGGTCTCCTGTGGGAGATGAACCTTATCACTTATCTTGGCCTTAACTATTTGTTGTCTCACACCTTTATAATGGTCCAAGCTGCTTTCTTTGTTCTTAGTGGCTTTGAGGAGTTGGTGTACTACAACCTGTCAGTGTTCCAAAGGGGTGGATCTCAATTAGCACCTAGATGCAGGCTGATTGGAAGCCATACTCTTAGGCAGCAGCTTTTAAAATATAGAAATAGATCCCTTTCAGGGAAAGGCTAGGAGATGGGTTTTTTTGTATGCTGCCTCTTTGTTGAGAGCTGGAGCAGTGTTTGGTGGAGAATTGTTCTTTTGTTTTCTACTGTCCTGCAGGACCTGCAAACAAAAGCCCCACTGGCCATCAGAGCCAGGCTATCAAGGCGTGCATCTTGTAGGTGGCAGCCACAAAACCTTGGACACCAAACATGTCCAAACATATAACTCATTCTAGGGAGACACTGGAAACCTGGGGGTGGCCAGAAAGAGAACATGGAGATGGCACTACAGGCCTCCTTGGACTCTGAGGAGTATGACAGTTGGCCACTAGATGTTGAATTAGAAGCATTACCTCAGGTTGAAGCTTTTAAGATATGCAAATTGCCCTCTTTCAGGGAAAGACTGGGAGATAGGCATTCCTCACTTCTGTGTCTGCTCAAAGACTGGGAGGATAGCCACTTAAGAACTATTTCTTTATTTCACAGAGTGTCATGTTGACCCTCTATGAATAGGAGATGAGCATCTCAGTCGGCTACTTTTGTGCTGAGTTTTCTCCTTTGCCTGATATACAGGAGTCATTCAGTTTCTGGATTTCATTCAGTGGGCATTGTTCTTTGTGTAGCTATTGATTTGGTGTATCCATCGGAGGGGTGTGTTGCCATATTGGACCGGAATGATCAATAGTATTGTTGTTATTTTATACAACTAATGTTTATTTAGATTTATCCTCAGAGTGCCACCCTTCCTTATTATATTTTTTCTTATACATTAGACTTTCTTTTCAAAAAATTATAACTGATTTCATTGAGGGGCTTTCATAAGTTTTCTCAAATTTTGCTGTCTGAAAATTTCTTTGTTTTACTCTCTTTTGAATGATAGTTTAAGTGTATAAGTATAGCTTGGCAACTATTTTCTCTTAGCACTTTAAAGACATTTAATTTTTTCTGATTTTACTTGTTGAGAAGCTTTAGGTGATATTTTTTCTCTTTGATTGTTAATTAATATTTCCTTTTAATTTTTAAAAAAAATTTTAATGTATCAGTTCATGTATTTAATCAATTTTGGAAAGTTAGTATCTTCTATCTCTTTAAGTAGTGCTTTTCTGTCATTTCTTTTGAACTGCAATATGACATGTTAGGATTTCTCCTTTTATTTTACATAACTCATAAATTTGCTTTTCTGTTTTCTATCCCCTTGTACCTTAGAATTGAATTCTTGGTGTAGTACCTTCATATTTATCCTCCTTTTCACTAATTCCTTTAGGGATAGTTTTATATTTTTTATTACCACAGAATGTTATATATCTGGGAGTAAATCTAAGAAAAGACATGCAACACTTCTACAGGGAAAATTATAAAAACTACAATAACAGTCATTACAGAAAAACTAAGTAAGTAGATATATATATCATTTTAATGTATATAAAGGCAATTTAAAAATATCAGTTCTCCTCAAATTTATCTATGGAGTTGATGTATTTCCAATGAAAATTCTAAAAGTGTTTTTCATTGTAACTTGATGAGCTTATTTGAAAATATATATCAGTTGGCTTTGGATGTTTGGAAAATATATATGGGAAATTATAGGGCCAAGAATAGCTAAGACACTGCTGAAAAAGAGTAAGGAAAGACTTGTCTCATTTTATATATATTATGATTTGTTATGAAGCTAGTGTAACTAATTAAGCATTGGTGTTGATGGAGAGATAGACAAATTGACCAATGGGATAGGATAAAGAGCTCAAAACAAATTCACACACTTGTTTAACAGTAATATGGCAGATTAATGAGGGAAAAAGGACTATTCAATAAATGTAACTAGAAAAAAACTGGTTTACTTTATGGAAAGTTGATGTTTACCTCACACTACACATAAAAATAAACCAGATTCGTCAAGGATTTAAACATCAAATTCAACATTTAAAATATTTAGTATAAAATTCTGGGGGATATTTGAAGCTTATCATACAGGCTATCTTAAGCAAATTATAAGGAATACTTATTAAAAATGGAAACTTTTAAATTATGACCTTTCATCAAAATAAATCTTAAAATGAAAAGGTAAGTTATAAGTTTGGAGAAGGTATGTATGATACATATGACCAACAATGAATGGGTATCAAAAATATATAAAGAATTCTTACATATTAATAAGAAAAGGACAATTTTTTCAGATCACACAATGCAATATTATTCAAGTCTCAAAACTGGTTATCTGTAACTACAAAATTATATGTCAGTGTTTTATGTATATGCGTGAGTATGGGTGAATCTTTATAATATAACTGAAAAGAGTTTAAAAATTACACATGGCGTGATAAATGAAAGTATATTTTAAATAAAAGTATATTTAAAGTTAAAATGTACTTTGTAAGAATACATACACATACTCAGACACACACACAATAAAAAACAAGAAATGAGGAAAAGAGGTGTGGAAGAGTGGCTGTCTTGCTGTGGAGCAGTCAGGGAATAGAATGGGGCAGGATTCAGGTAGATGCATGTTATTGTCTGTTTTCTAGTCTTCATGTTAAATGATGCTTTCATGGGTAGTTTTTGTATCACAAACAAATAAACTGAAAATCAAGTGAGTAAAGATGGCTTTATATGGACTAATAATGAGAATATGACATGTATCACAAATTATAATGAATCCATTTTGGGTCTAGTAAAAGGAAAACAAAATAAAATCAGGCAGCAGTCCAATGAAGTGGGGTAAATCTGAGGTCTGTCCATAACACATCCAGCTATGCAATATGAAAAACGGAGACATTTATTGAAGAATATACAAGATACAAGAAATGTTATACATGGGGCAATGATGCCTCAGTCTCCTTCAAACTGTGCAAGTCACCTTGGGACCTCACACAGTTCCCCCAGTCTCCATCAGCTGCCCTGTTGTATTTTTCTGAATATCATTGATGGTCTGAAATCTCTTCCCTTTCAAAGGTGATTTTAGTTTTGGGAAAAGCCAGAAGGTGCAGGGCATCAAATATGGGCTGTAGAGGGGCTGAGTCACCTGGATGATTTGATGTTTTGCCAAAAAAACTCTGCACAAGGTGTGCTGCATGAGCAGGTATGTTGTTGTAATGAAGCTGCCAATCACCATTTGCCTATAGCTGTGACCTTCTGAATCATCCAAATAGTTTCCTCGGAGGGATGTTCAAGCTTGATGCAAGATTTGATACAGATTCGTTGTCTCAATGCTACAGACACACAGTGTACATGCTCACTCAACAACATGTCCTGCCCTCACTGACTAACTAGTACAGTAAAGCCGTCATTGTTCACACATGTGCATCCCAGCCTCTTTCCTTGGCTTCCAGGTTACACAGGAGTCACACAAACCATTCTCATTATATTATCAATGGCTGGACTTTTCCAGACAGACCTTGTATGCTTCAGGCAGAGGGAACAGTAGATATATAGGTCCTGTGATTGGAAAGCTTAGATGAATTGTCTGGAAAGTGACAGAAGTCCAGACTGGAGTGAAACGATGAAGGGAGATAGCGGCTGAGAATATGGTTGGAGAGGGTTGCAAGTGAAAGATCATGCAGTTTTTTGCTTACATTGTTAAGTAGTTTGGATTTTATTCCAAATACATTAATATCCTATTGATAAGTTTTAAGCAAAGGGGAGATGTTATCAGTGTATATTTTTTAAAAGTTAGTTTGGCTGGAGTTTGTAGAATAAATTACAGTGGGATAAAATTAAAAGGAATTATGGAAACCAGTGTGAAGCTATTGAGTGGCACAAATAAGAGTTAATGGCAAGTTTCTCTAAGGTGGTGGTCTTGCAGAGCAGTGGACAGACAGAGGATTCCTAACTGAAATCACTATCAATGGGAGATGTTTGATGTGAGGACGTGTGAAGGGTGAGGGAGATGGGAAGAAAAAGAATGTGTACTTTAGAGCTTTGAAACAGGGCGGGCCTGGGTAGATGGATGGTGTTTTATCCAATATTAATTCTAGCTCACCCTAGTAATGTTGCATCAAGTTCAGCTGTTCATCTTAGGCTCCTGTTTTTCCTTGTGGAATTTTTCCTTTTGGGATGGACAAAGAAGGAACAAAATGAAGATGAATTGGGGAAGGAAGAAAGAGCTGCGTAAGTGAGTTGTTGTTAGTTCTTAATGACTGTGAGGTTTTGGGTCATGTTATTCTATACTTAGTAATAAAACAAAACGGTGATTTTCATTTTACCTGCAGCAAGTTTTAGACTTTATACTTGTAAATTATTTTTTGTTACCTTCAAGAGCCATTGACCTATGACCTATGTCTATGTTACTGTGTTTAGTAATGATCATATAAAATGTTAGATTCACTTAAGAGGAAGAAGATATCCAAATTTGAATACTGTTTTCTATAGGCATGTTGAATCTATAAACTAAAAGTTTCACTGTGGTTGTAGCATGTGTAGGTTTTAGAACAAAAGTAATTCTGACATTATTCAGATGAATAGACAATAACAAAAATGAACTTATTCCTGAGCAAGACCTATGATTGAGCTGGTGAGAGTTTATTTCCAGGCACATTTCTGTGATTCCTCTGCATGTGCAGAGCAAATATTCCTGACCCATATAGATTATATTCCTGGCACTGATATTGCTCTGATTCATGTTTGTAAGTGATTCAATCTTTTATAAATGGCCTTCTGACAGCAAGAAGCTGGTTCTGGGCCTGATTCTTTGTAATTTTCCTCAGTAAATTATATAATGGAACAGAGACCATGAACAGCAAGCTTATAGATGGCATTAGGCTGTCATTTTAAGCAATAGGTTAGAATTCAAAATGATCGTGGCCAAATGGAAAAGAGAGTTCAAAAAGGAATGAATTTAAATTTTGATGGAATATGTATGATATTTTATGATAAAAGATAGAAAAAGTAGACACTGAAATGAAGAGGCTGAGAGCTAAGGGTCTTGGGGACAGCAATATTCCAATTGGAGAACCCACTGGCAAATACACCAATTGTCATGTGCCTACTGAAAGAGTATATGCAGAAGTTGGTACTAGTATAACATGTATCATGTTCAGCAGAAATGAGCCTGGCTAAGATAGTGCTTTATTAAGTGATAATTTTATTCGTTTTTGAAGATGATAGTAAAGTAGGTATTGTTTAACTTAAGGCATGTTGTGTATAGGTATGTTAATGTTATCTTTAGATAACAGGCCAGATTATATTATTTATAGATACGCTATCCATAAGCATTTAATTTGGTACTTGAAGACAGTAGAATGTTAGTTTTTAATATCTCAACATACATTCTAGAATAAGAACTCTATGCATTTTATTCTACATTTAACTTTAGCCTACAAATTCACTTCAACTAAAATACTTACCCAGTGTGTTCTATTTACTTAGCTAAGGATGAGATGAGAACCTTTCACCAGTGTGGCCAAAAAAATAATTGTTTGTTCTGCTCCAGGATGGAGTTCTTTCTTAACTCATTTTCTCTGATCCCTTGCTTTCACATGAGCACTCTTTCCCCTCTGATATGCTGTCTGTGCTTTGGCGATTACCTTCTGAACCATTCCTGATTGAAAACAAAACAAAACAAAACAAAACAAAACAAACAACCCCCCCCCCCCAAAATCCCTAAACTGAAAAGGGACCTCTCGTTGAATAACATAATTCTTTGCAAGAAATACCAGAAAACATTAGTTAGATATTTTAATTCTGCCTGTTGGTATGAACAATAAATTCTCCATTTTATAACTTCAAGTTTTAGAGTGTTTTGTAAAATTCGTGTTTGGTGTTTAAATAATTGAATCATTGAATCTTAGGGATGAAACCTTAGGGATAACTTTTCAATATGTGCACAATCCCTTATATGGCATTCTTGAAAGGTGATCTTTCGGGTATTACTTGATTACCAGTTATAATGGGAGGCTCAGTCTCTGAAGCAGGCTCATTTTATTGTTGGATGGCTTTAATGGTTAAATTCTTATAACCTTTCTTAGAATAGTGCCATTGAATTTTTGAGATTAATAACTCCAACCTTCTGTCTCCTTATTTTTCTTAGGAGAAAGACAAATTCCTTATCATTGCCTACCACTTCTTCATGGTCTGGCCCCTGCATGCATCTTCAGCTTCACAGCATGTGATTCTCTTCTTAACCAATCAGTTCCAGCCACAGCGATCTTTTACTTTAGTTTGTCTATCTTCGTTTTATCGTTCCAGAGGGCTTTTCCATATGCCATCCATTTCTTCAGCCTAGAGAGCTGTCCTTCGAATCTCCTTTCATCTTTCACCTAATTAACGTTTATTTTTTAGATTTCAGCGTGATCATTTCTTCAGTTAATTCTTCATGACCTACCTGGTTTAGATCAAGTTCTCTTGTTATATGCATTCATGGTGCTCTGAACTTCTTTGTAGCTTGTATCACAATTATAATTTAAGCTAAACAATGGCTCTAAGATAAATGTCTTCTGAACTTATTACTCCAGTGTTTTTGTTCATGATAGTTATTAGCACTTAACATAAAACCTGACATGTGGCAGGTGTGCAGTAAATATTTGTTCAGTGTAAGGAATGGAATGACCATAGCTCTGCATTTTGAATACATGGGAAAGTTTCACTTCTACTATACAAAAATGTTGAGGCAGCTAGAATGTTTGTCTTTGAGAAAAGCTTGTGCATGAACTGTCTCTAAGTTGTCTTTCCTACAACACACAGAACGCTTCACCACTCTGGTTGCTTGCTGTCCTCTGCATGCGTTCAGGTTGCTCATTAACATATGCTTTGTACAATGAGACAGTTAGTTCTGAAAGTAGTCCTTCCAAATTTTGAGAATGCCTTTATGTTTTAGAAATTTGTATTTTAAATAGGCTTTATGAGCTGAAGTAGTCTCTAGAATGTGCTATTTCAAGCTTTTTGCTCATTTTACATGTGTTAGTTTAATTTCCATATCGGTTGTTTTTTCAAGAAAAGCTGTAGTCATTGGTTTTTGTTAGACTTGTTTCTTTCCAGGACTCAAGTGCAGATTGGCATTGGATTCCTTGAACCATGAGTATGAGAAATTCATCTGTGTAAACCTGTAAATAACTGTGAATTTTTTGTCTGTGTTTGTGTGAGTGAAACCACGAGCTTCAAAATCAGTAATACAGAGTAAACAGTTTCTGGGCAGGATTTTACAGTAAAAACTCACTTTCATCACTTCTGGTGTTTTAGGAGAAAATAATGCAACTAATGGGAAAGTGCAAATCAAAGACCTTAAATAAACTCTAATGCTTTTTATATGTTTCAACATCAACAAAGTTAGTAAGTCATTTTTTTGTTTTGTTGTTGTTTTTTAAAGATTTTATTTATTTTATTTTTAGACAGAGGGGAAGGAAGGGAGAAAGAGAGGAAGAGAAACATCATTGTGTGGTTGCCTCTTGTGCACCCCCTACAGGGGACCTGGCCCACAACCCAGGCATGTGCCCCAACTGGGGAATCGAACCCGTGACCCTTTGGTTCACAGGCTGATGCTCAATCCACTGAGCCATACTAGCCAGGTGTAAGTCATTGTTATCTTTCTTTTATCTAGATTACTTGATAAGTTAATAAATGCTGTGGATTACCTACATTTGTCAGATATTAAACTGCATAAATTTTTCTTTCTTAAAATAATAACTTACTTTTATGATTATAAAGTCAATACAAATTGAAAGTATAACATTTGGAAAATGCAGAGAACATAATGTTATTTACCCTCTACCCAGATATAACTACTGTTAAAGCATTGTGTTCATTTTTAATTAGTTAAATAAATATTAATTGCATACTATTTGCTATTTATTATCCTAGAAGACAGAAGATAGATCAGCTCACAAAATAGATGAAATTTTTATTCTCATACAGTTTATAACCTAGTGAGGGGAGATATAAAATAAACAAATAAAATATTAAATATGTCAGCTGATGCACCATAAAAATGTGAAGCAGAATAGTGAGATAAAAAGTGTTACATAAGGTGGAAGAGAAGATGTTTCTGAAAAGTAACATTTGAGCAGAGAGCTGAAAGAATCTGAGCAAATATCTGGTTCTAGAGTGGATCATGCAGAGGGAAGAGCAAGTGCAAAGGCCCCGAGACAGGAGAATGCATGGCGTGTTGCAGAAACAAAAAAACATATCAGTGTGGCTGCAGCAGTGTTTGAGCATAGGAGGGACAAGAACAGACTAATGGTTTAAAAGATTCCACCCTGGATTCTCTATGAAGAATAGGCTATAGGGGAAAATGGTAAAAGTAGGGAGATTAGTTAGGAGGCTAATGCAATGGAAAAGAGAATATAATGACTTAGACCAAAAAGGTGAGAAGTGGCTAGATGCTGGATATATTGTGATGGTAGAGACAGGATTTACTGATGGATCATAAGTGGGGGAGTGAGAGAAACAGAAATGTCAAATAAAACTATAATTTTTCTCAGTCTTTTAAAATTAAATTTTATAAAAAGTTTGAAAACAAGGTATAAAACATAACCGTTTAATAATTAATTCTTATAAAGCAAAATCTATGTAACTGTCATACAGATTAAGAAATAGAAGAGTAATCCTACTCCTAAAGCCCCACTTCTGTTTTTCAATTTTATTTTGTATTGGTTTCAGTTATATAGCTTAGTGGTTAGATAATTATATATTTTACGTAGGGTTCCCCATGATATTTCCAGCACCCCAACTGGCACCATATATTCCTAGCACAATGTTATTGACTGTATTTCCTATGTTTTACTCACTTCCTGGTAACTATTTTATAACTACCAATTTGTACTTCTTAGTCCCTTCACCTCTCTCATCTAGTCCTTCAAAGCAACCACCAGTTTTCTCGCTGTGTCTATGAGTCTGTTTCAATTTTGTTTGTTCATTAATTTTGTTCTTTAGATTCCACATAAAAGTGAAATCATATGGTATTTGTCTTTCTCTGACTCATTTCACTGACCATAATACCCTCTATCTAAGTCCATTCTTGGTGTAGCAAAGGGCAAGATTTCCCTCCTTTTTATGGCCAAGTACTATTCCATTGTATATATGTACCTCAGCTTTTTTGAGTGTGGGGACTAATTTTTTATGAAGATATAATTGGCACATAACATTATAATAGTTTCAGGTGTACAACCTAATGATTTTATGTATTGTATATATTGGGAAATGATCATACCATTCCTTGTCTGTTTTTATGCCAGTGCCATGCTGTTTTGATTATTATGGCCTTATAGTATAGTTTGATATCAGGTAGCATGATGCCCCAAACTTTGTTCTTCTTCCTCAACATTGCTGAAGCTATTGTTTTTGTGGTCCCATATAAATTTTTGGTTTCTTTGTTTTTGTTCTGTCAGCTACACCATTGATATTTCGACAGGGATGCATTGATTGCTTTGTGTAGTTATGGATATTTTCATGATGTTAATCATTCCTATCTATGAACATGGTATACGTTTTCATTTATTTGTATCCTCTTTGATTTCTTTCTTCAGTGTCTTATAATTTTCCAAGTACAGGTGTTTTACCTTCTTGGTTAAATTTGTCCCTAGCCCTAGGTATTTTATTTTTGGGGTGCACTTGTAAATGGGATTGTTTTCTTAGTTTCCATTTTTGCTAGTTCATTTTTGGGGTATAAAAATGCAACTGATTTCTGAATATTTATTTTGTATCCTGCTACTTTAATGAATTCATTTGTCAGTTCTGGTAGTTTTTTGGTGGAGTCTTCTGGGCTCTCTATATACATTATCATATCATCTGCAAATAATGAGATTTTTACTTCTTCCTTTCCAATTTGAATGACTTTTATTTCTTCCTCTTGTTTGATTGCTGTGGCTAGGACTACCAGTATTATGTTGAATAAGAGAGGTGAAAATGGACTTCCCTGTCTTGTTCCTGATCTTAAGGGAAACGTTTAGTTTTTCCCCATTGAGTAAAATGTTAGCTGTGGGTTTGTCATATGTGGCCTTTAATTACATTAAGGTATGTTCCTTCTGTTTCCACTCTGCTGAGAGTTTTTATCATACATGGGGCTGAATTTTATCAAATGATTTCTCTGCATTTATTGATATGATCATGTGATTTTTATCCTTCTTTCTGTTTATGTGGTGTATTGTATTACACCAGTTTTGCATCCCTGTAATAAATCCCACTTGATCATGGTATATGATCTTTTTCATGTATTGCTGGATTAAGTTTGCTAATTTTTTTTGAGGATTTTTACATTTATGTTCATCAGGAATATTGCCTTATAATTTTCTTTCTTAGTATTTTTATCTATTTTTGGAATTAGGAAAATGCTGCTGGCTTCATAAAATGAGCTTGGGAGTCTTTCCTCCTTTGGAATTTTTTTGGAATAGTCTGAGAAGGATAGATGTTAGTTCTTGTTTGAATATTTGGTAAAATTCACCTGTGAAGGCTTTCAGTCCAGGACTTCTCTTTGCTAGGAGTTTTTTGATTACTTCTTCTGTTTTATTACTTGTAATTGGTCTGTTCAGATTTTCTGATTTTTCTTGATTCAGCTTTGGAAGATTGTATGTCTAGGAAGTTATCCATTTTGTCCTGGTTGTCAAATTTGTTGGCATATAGTTGATAATATCTTCTTACAATCCTTTGTATTTCCTTGGTGTCAGTTGTTACTTCTCCTCTTTCATTTCTAATTTTTTTCTTTATGAGTCAGGTTTGTCAATCTTGTTACTTTTCAAAGAACCAGCTCTTGGTTTCACTGATATTTTGTATATTTTTTAGTCTCTATGTCATTTATTTTCACTCATACATTTATTGTTTTCTTCCTTATACTCACTTCAGGCTTTGTTTGTTGTTCTTTTTCTAGTTCTTTTAGGTGTAAAGTTAGATTGTTTATTAGTGATTTTTTCTTGCTTCTTGAGGAGGCCTCTATTGCTATGAATTTCCATGTTAGGACTGCTTTTGCTGTGTTCTTAGGTTGTGGGTTGTTTTGTGTTCATTTTCATTTGTCTCAAGTAACTTTTGATTTCGTCTTGATCTCATTGCAGACCCATTTATTGTTTAGTAACATGTTATTTAGCCTCAATGTGTTTTTCAGTTTTTTTTCTTGTAATTGATTTCTAGTTTTATAACATTGTGGTCAGAGAAGATACTTGATACAATTTCAGACTTATTAAGTTTATTGAGACTTGTTTTGTGTCCTAATATGTGGTTTATCCTAGAAAATGTTCCATGTGCAATTAATAAGAATGTATATTCTGCAGCTTTGGGATGAAATGCTCTGAAAATATCAGTTAAATCCATAAGCCTCATTTCTCTTTCTTCCCAGTTCCAATCTCTTTTCTTCATTGTAAAAGCACCTGTTATCCTTTTATGATTATCACTTTTTTTTGCTTTTCTTTAAAGATTTATTACTTCTATATGCATCCCTAAAATCTATAGTTAGTTTGCTTGTTTATGAACATTATATAAATTGAATAATACTTTATATATTCTCTTGGGTCTATTTTATGCTTGGGGTTATGTTTATGAGATTCATCTATATTTTAGGGAATAGTGTTAGTTTGTTCACGTTTATTACCATGTAGTATCCTATTTTATGACTATGCTTTAATGTATCCATTCTTCAGTTGAGAGCTATAAATATTTTTGTATGTGTATCCTGGTACACATGGGTTTTTCTAGGGTATTTTTCTAAGAGATGAATTCTGGGTTTTAGATAATGTGATTCTTCTACTTAACTAGGTATTGTTAAACTGGTTCCAAAGTGTGCCAAAAATTGCAAGGTGTAATTTTTTCTACACCTTAAGTGTTCAGGCTTCTAACAGCTGTGATTTCACATTGTTTCACATCTTTGCCCAAACTTCCTAGTATTTTTGTCAATCTAGTGAATGGGTATTGGTTAATTATGGTTTTAACTTGTGTTTCTTTGATTACTAATTAGGTTAAGAGTCAATTTGTGTGTTTTGTGGCTCTTTTTTGGTAAAGTGCCTGTTCAGACATCTTGACTATTTTGTACTGAGCTATATTTTTCTTGTTTATTTGTGGGAGTTGGTTATTAAATCCATGAATAAGCTCTTTGTTGTTATTTATACATAATATAGGTATCCTATTCTTTGGCATGTTTTTCAGTTTTTATGGCATCACTTTTACTTTATGGTTGGTGCTTTTTGTGTTTTGTTAAAAAAATATTCTAAAACAGGAGGTCATAAATATATTCTCCTATATATCTTTGAGAGCTTCATAATTTTCTTTTACATTTAGCCTTAACTTTTTCTTATGCCCAAACTCTTTAATGGTTTATTTTGCCAATGGTCTTCTGAAATACTTATTTATCATTTTTATGAGGTTCATTATTCTTTGGACTCTCTAAAGATAAAAACACATTGAAGGCATTTTCTGTGAGTATTTTATAAGCTTATGTAATATAAAAAAAGTATGTCAGCTGCCTAATACAGGACACTGTCTCATTTTTAAGATTAAAAAGAAAGCCAAACTTCTAAATTCAAACACTGCTTACTTTTATTTATTCTTCTTGCTTTCATATACCTTTTTACCTAAAGCAATGAGTGAATGAAATAACAATTGTGTTTCAGTTTTTCCCAGTGCCCTCATCAACTTAGATTTTAGACTGTAAATTTATGACATAACTAAAGAGAGTGAGCTATTTTGCTTTGAAAATTGTTATTTCAAGAAAAATTAATTTTTTCTAAATTGTCTATGTCCGCTCACTTTGGAGTATGGATCATTTACCAAAAATATAATAAATAGTATAAAAGAAAATAAAGCAGGATAAGATAAAAAAGGATGATAGGGTTATTTTGGATGAGGTTGAAGAAAGCCTGTCTTAGGAGGTGGCATTTAAGCAGAAACTGAGTGAAATGAGAATGAGGCCTGAGAAGATCTTGGAGAAGGGAATTCAAAGCAGAGGGAGAAACAACTTCAAAATGTCTAAGATGGAAATGAGCAAAGGTAGTATGTGGCTGGAGTGGAATGCAGTTTTGAATTTATTCAGTTTTTAGTTATACTTGAAAATGTTTTCACAGCCAATTCTAAATCTGCTGGTTTTATTTCAATATGATGTACCTTATATACTGCTGCCAATATAATCTTTCTGAAGTACTTTTACCAACTCGCCAGGAGCCCACTCATAAGCTTCCTGTTTACTAATTGTTTTTGATTATTCATCAATGCCTTTATTTATAGTTGGCTTGTCAGTGTGAGTATGGAAATCATTAACTATGATTAGTTAAGTGTTTTTGTTGAACGTGGGGTATGATACTTGGAGTTGTCTCCTTGAGAAGCCACTCTATCAAAAATCAACATGTTCAGTTTGGAAAACCTGACCTTGAGACTTTTAATTTTAGGCCCACATTTGAAACCACTTGTTAATTTTTTCTATGCCTTAACAATATTGCATGTTTCTTCCTACCAACAGCTGTTTCAGGCACTTATTGTACCTCAGGTCCAGCTGCTAGAAAAAATTAACTATTTATGCTTGAGAGGTACCTCCTCAGGACCGCTTATTGACTTCTAGTGTGCCATGTAGCCTTTATTTTAAGCCACAGCATCCCACACATATCCTCCAAATTTGGAAAAAATACACCATGACATGGAAAAAAGCAAACAGAAACTTAATTTTACTTATATACTTATTTCCCATAAATAAAACTTTTCTAAAAGGAATTTGAACAATGAAAATCAAAGCAAATTTAATTTAATTTAAAGATTTTATATATTTACTTTTAGAGAGCAGGAAAGGGAGGGAGAAAGAGAGGGAGAGAAGGAAGCATCAATGTATGTTTGTCTCTTGCACACCCCCAGCTAGGGACCTGGTCCGCAACCCGGGCCCTGACTGGAAATCTAACCGGCAACCGTTTGGTTCGCAGGCTGGTGAACCACACCAGCCAGGCAAATTTTAAAAATATAAATAGAATATCAATATTAAAGGAGAATGGTCATACAAATGGGTGTGGGCTACTTTAGTTATAACTACCTAATTTGAACACAAAAGTCTGTACTACCGTACATTTGTAACACCACAGTTTGTCTAGACATCTTCATTTGTTTTGATGGTTCATTTCAGTGGTTATAAATAAAAAATGCAGTTAAGCAGACCAATTAACAGCTTAATCAGTACTTTCCATCTTAATTTCTACTCTGTTGATCAGACACTACTCAACTGATACAGTTACTATTTATTGAGCACCTGCCATGTGGCAGACATCAGACACAAACAGCAACCTTTAAGAATATGATTCAATAAGAATTTTATAAATGAGGAAATGGAAATTTATAGGATCTTACAGTTGAAGAAAGTGAGGTTGAAATAGGCTAAATGACTTGCTAAGGCCCACACTGCCAGTGAGGCAAAGTTAGGATTTCAGTGGAGATCAGAGTAAATTTAAAGTCTGTCTCTACTATACCACTCTGTTTTGCTTGTTTCAAAGAAGTTTTACTTAAGTATGCATGTGACATTTTTTACATGCAGGCAGTATAGTTTAAACATTATGCTTTTATTCCTATGCTGACAGAGAAACTTTAAATATTAAGAATAACTACTTTTTGTTTAGCCGTCACTGCCATTTATAGTCCACTTGTTTTCTAATCAACTTGTTTGTGCCTTGGGTAAAGATCAGTTACTCCCCTGGGACTGATTAAGAATTTATATTGTTGAATGCTTTAATGGAAAAGCATTTAATATTTGGGTTTTGTTATTGTTGTTAAAGGTAAATAGGACTTTATTGGCTCACACAGTGGAGACACCTACAGGTGGAGCTGTCTTTAGAGATGGCTGAATTCAGGGGCTCAAACCACGTACGTCATCAGGAGAACCTAAATTTGCTGCCCTTCACTCTACTTCATTTCCAAGGGTTGGCCTTCTCATTCAGTGTAGATAGGCTTCCCCCGAACAGGAAACAGCAGTGGACACATCTGCCATCAGTCCCAGGGCAATATCATCATGACTTGTGATCAATCAGAAAGGGTGAGCCTTTTTCCTCCAGTGATTGTGGGTCAAATCCCTTAGGAAAGCTCTCATTGGCCCTGTTTGGGTCACATATCCACCTCTTGGATCAGCCCCTACAGCCCAGGTCATGGTAAGCCATGATTGGTCAGGACTGATTGCACACCCCATTAGGAAAGGTGTGGAGTACTGTGCTGGGCAAGAGGATTTTTTTGTTTATTTGTTTAAAAGTATTTAAATGCACTCCTGGCCAGGTAACCTAGTTGGCAGGAGCGTCATCCCATACACCAAAAGGTTACAAATTCAATTCCTGGTCAGGGCACATACCTAGGTTGCAGGTTTGATCCTGGGTCGGGGTGCATATGAGAGGCAACTAAATTCATGTTTCTCTATCTCTTCCTCTTTTTTTAAATATATTCTTGGGTGAGGATTTAAAAAAGTACTTAAGTGTGCATTATGCTCCTATAAACAAGATATGTGTTATTTTATATATTGTAAACTTTATTTAAATGTTATTATATTTCTTTTTTTTTTTTACAGCTTGCCTTTTTTGTTCAACATTGTATTTGAGATTCATCCTTAAGGATACTTGTAGGTCCTGTTCATTATTTTTTTCCCCTTGACTCATAGTATTCCCTTAGAAAAGCATCCCAAAATTTATTTGACCATTTTTTTATTGGTAAATATTTAGGATGTTTCTATTTTTTGTTTATTGTGACTAACACATTCTTGTCTGTGTTTTAAGATATAATGTTATCAGTACTTCTTTAGATTAAATGCAGATGTGGAAATACTAGACTATACCATCTATCTTATATTGTGAAAACACATCCTTCACATAATTCCAATTTTTTTGCTGTCGTCATTATAGTAATAACATTTAAGATTTACTATCTCAGCAACTTTCTTTTTTTTTAAGTATATTTTATTGATTATGCTGTTACAGTTGTCCCATTTTTCCCCCTTTATCCCCCTCCGCCCTGCACCCCATTCCTACCAGCATCTCCCCGCCTTAGTTCATGTCCATGGGTTGTACATATAAGTTCTTTTGTTTCTCCATTTCCTGTACTATTCTTAACTTCCCCCTGTCTATTTTGTACCTACCATTTATGGTTCTCATTCTCTTACCTTTTCCCCCATTCTCCCTGCTCCCCCTCTGCGCTGATAATCCTCCATGCGATCTCCATTTCTGTAATTCTGTTCTTGTTTTAGTTGTTTGTTTAGTATTTTTTGTTGTTGTTGTTTTTAGGTTCAGTTGCTGATAGTTGTGAGTTTGTTGTCATTTTACTGTTCATAGTTTTGATCTTCTTTTTCTTAGGTAAGTCCTATTAACATTTCATATAATAAGGGCTTGGTGATAATGATCCTTTAACTTTACCTTACCTGGTAATTACTTTATCTGCCCTTCATTCTGAATGATAGCTTTGCTGGACAGAGTAATCTTGGATGTAGGTCCTTGCCTTTCATGACTTTGAATACTTCTTTCCAGATCCTTCTTGACTGTAAGGTTTCTTTTGAGAAATCAGCTGATAGTCTTATGGGAACTCGTTTGTAGGTAACTGTCTCCCTTTCTCTTGCTGCTTTTAAGATTCTCTCCTTATCTTTAATCTTGGGTAATGTAATTATGATGTGCCTTGGTGTGTGCTTCCTTGGGTCCAATTTCTTTGGGACTCTCTGAACTTCCTGGACTTCCTGGAAGTCTATTTCCTTTGCCAGATTGGGGAAGTTCTCCTTCCTTAGTTTTTCAAGTAAGTTTTTAATGTCTTGCCCTTCCTCTTCTCCTTCTGGCATCACTATGATTCAGATCATAGTTGATACATTTGGAGATACTGTTCTTACAGTATCCTCATTTTAAAAAAAATTCTTGTTTTTTCTTTCTGTTCTGGCTGACTGTTCATTTCTTCCTCATGTTCCAAATCATTGATTTGAATCCTGCCTTCCCTTCACAGTTGGTTTCCTGTGGATTTTTCTTTATTTCTTTTAGTGTAGCCTTCCTTTGTTCTCTTGTGCTTTTGCTATATTCAATGAGATTTCTGAGCATTCTTGATCACCAGTGTTTTGAACTTTGTATCTCATATGTTGGCTATCTTCACATTGCTTAATTCTTTTTTCTGGGGTTCTGTTGTGTTCTTTCATTTGGACCATATTTCTTTGTCTCCTCAATTTGGCAGCCTCCCTGCATCTAGGTACCAGGTAGAGCTGCTTTGACTCTCTGTCTTGCACACCTATTAAATTGTATGGGGTGGAGCCTTGGGAATTTGCCAGGGTGGGCAGCCTGCTTCACTGCTTTACAACTCTGTGTATGGAGGAGGAGTCGAAGAGGGGACAGTGCCGCTTCTGGTTGACTTCTAGGGGCTTGCCTGGCCCTTGCCTTCACCGTTTCCTCTGTTTTGCAACCATACTCAAACATTTCTGTGAGTATCCTGATTATCAGTGTTTTGAACTCTCCTTCTGATAGGTTGGCTATCTCTTCATAACTTAATTATTTTTTCTGGAGTTTTGATCTGTTCTTTCATTTGGGTTATATTTCTTTGTCTCGGTGCTCCTGTTATGGTGTAAGGGATGGAGACTTAGATATTCGCCAGGGCGGTGCAATGCATATCATTGCCCTGTGGTTCTAGGAGAACCTCAGAGACTCTCAAGACCCTCTTTTTTCTTGTTACAGCTTTTGACTTAGTCTATTTTCGTTTCCATATACGTGGATGTCTTCTTCCATCCCGTCACTTTCAGTATGTGTGTGTTTTTAACAAACTATAGAAATGATCCCTGAAAGTATAGTCTTAGTATGTGTGTACTTTTAAAAGCTTAAATGAGTCTCTTGTAGGCTGCATATTGTAGTGTCTTGGGGTCTTTTTTTTTTATCCTTATTCAACTACTCTATGACTTTTGGTTGGAGAATTTAAACCAATTACACTTAAAGTAATTATTAATAGGTAAGGGTTTACTAATACCATCTTAATTATTTTCTGGCTCTTTGGTAATTCCTTTTTTCCCCTTCCTCTCTTGCTGTCTTTCTTTGTGAGCTGATGATTTCCCATAATGATATCCTTTTTATCTTGTATGTATCCTCTGTAAGGTTTTGCTTTGTAATGATCATGAGACTTATAGAAAACCTCTTATAGATGTAACAGTGTATTTTAAGCTAGTAACAATTTATCTTTGATTGCATGTAAACTCTCCGCAGTAACCTTTCTCACATTTCTTTGATGTCACAGTTTGTCTTTTATATTATGCATCCATCAATAAATTACTGGCACTGTTGCCATGTTTAATGCTTTTGTCCTTTAACCTTTATACTAGGGTTAAGTGATTAATTCACCAGCATGTTACTTACTGGAGCATTTTGGATTTGACTATATACTTTTATCAGTGTGTTTTATATTTTTACCTGTTTTTATATTATTAATTAGCATGCTTTTATTTCAGCTTTAAGAACTTCATCAGCCTTTCTTGTACAGTAGATCTAGTGACAATGAACTCTCTTAGCTTGTTTGTTTGAAAAATCTTTACCTTGTCTTAATTTCTGAAGGACAGTATTTTATGGTTAATAAAGTATTCTTGTTTAACAATTTTTTTGAACCCTGTGACTGTATATCTTTGTACTCTTTCCTGGTCTGCAAAGTTTCTCCTGAGCAATCTGCTGGTATTTTTATGTTGGTTTACTTTTAAGTGACAAAAGAAGCTTTCTCATGTGTTGCTGCTTTCAAGATTCTTTCCTCTTGCTCTTTTCAAGATTCTCTCTTTGTCTTTTATTTTTGAGTTTTATTGTAATATGTGTTAGAGATCTATTTGGGTTGAATTTTTTGTGGGGACATATTAGTTTCATGAACTTGGATGTCCACTTCTTTCCCCACATTTGGGAAGTTCTCATTTATTATTTTTTTAAGTAAGCTTTCTGCTTCTTTCTTTGTCTCTTCTCTTTCTGGGTCTCCAATAAAGAATATAGTGTTTTTTTAATGCTGTCTGATAACTCCTCTAGGCTTACTTCATTCCTTTCTTTTCTTTTTCCTTTTTGCTTCTCTTATTGGATACATGGAACCTTGGTTCTCGAACTTAATTCTTTCTGGAAGGCTGTTACAGAAGTGATTTGTTTGAAAACTGAAACATACTCATACTCATACATTCTATCTTTTGTTGCCTGAGACACACATGACTGATTATACAGGTATCAGCATGAAAGAGTTGTCATGTCGAAAACTAAAGTTTCATTCAAAACTGAGACATTTTTTCCATGAACAACTTGGCTGAGAACTGAATTGTTCAAGATGGGAAATGTTTGACAATTGAGGTTTGACTATAATTTCAAATAATCTATTTACGCTCACTGATTCCTTCTTCTGATTGGTCCAGTTTTTTGTTGATCTCCCTATTGAATGATTCATGTATTTATTTCTTTAACTTTAAAACTTCTGGGTTTTTTTGTTTCATTTATTTGTTGAACTTCTCATTTTGTTCTCCTGATTTAAAAAAAAAGTTTATTTGTGCTCCTTTATCATCTTTAAAAAATTATTTTGAATTTTATTTGTCAGGCAATTTGTGTATCTCCATTTCTTTAGGGTCAGTTACTGGATGTTCACTGTGTTTCCTTTGGTGATATTGTGTTTTCTCGATTCTTGATGATCTGTGTAGTTTTATGTATGTATATGTGCAGTTAAAGGAGCCGTCGCCTCTTCCAAACTTTATGGATTGACTTTGGTAAGCCAGGTTTTCACCTATGGGTGGGGGCACACTGGAGCATTGAGTCTAGTAGTGCCGGATGCCAATTGCAGGGACATGTGGTGGCTCTGGTTTTGGGGGATAAGTGTCTCCTTGGCTCAGGCTGCTGCGGTCCATGACCCTGATGACTGCGTGATTTGTGGTGAGAGCTGTGGGGACTCTTCAGTGATTAAAAGGACTGTTGGGGTACTCAGTAGCACTTTCATATGAAGTGGCCAGGGACCAGGGGAGGTGGTGGTGATGGTCAGAGCTAGTGGTGTGCACATCCTTGCACAGTGGCAAGACCAGCTGCAGACACACACAGTAGTGAGGACTGGGGCCAACCTCTGGGGCCAGGGTCAGATTTGGGCACACTAGCAGTTGCAGAGGCCTTGGCTGTCCACATGTACTTGTTTTGTCGTAGGGACTGGCTGTGGGCACACATAATTCAATGGAGGCTGCTGAAAGGAGGTGGACTGGTGGTGTGTGTCAAGAGTAGTGGGGATATGCAGGGTGTCTCAGCTGGCATCCTGCATGTGTGCAGCCACAGATGCCAGGGATGGCTGCAGGTTTCATATCCCACATTTGGGTCGTGGGGTGGTGGGGTGGTGGAGGTAGCTGGCATCTACCAACATGAAAACCCATGGGATAAAAACCTCAGTGGTGCAATTTGCTAGGGATCCACAGCAGGTGTGAGAACTGTTGGTTTCCTATGTGGAACAGCCTTCTGGGGTCTGCAACAAGGTCCGCAGGGATGGAAGCTGGGGAAATCTGCAGCATCTGTGAGGTCTTCAGTGGCAAAGGCTCTGAAGTTCAGGCTACTGGAACCCTAGTTGTTCCAGCTCCATGGCTGATACTAGTAGCCCCTGTCCTTCTTCGTTGTTTCTAACAGTCTCTAGACATCTCAACTTTGCCAGTCTCTGGGCGAGGTGAAGCTGAAGTGGGTCCTTTGTGCAGTGTCTTTAGAGGCTGGGGAAGCTGGTCATTCACCCCACTCTCCTTTTCCTAGCAAGAGAACTATTCAGGCCCTGGCTGTTCCCTCTTCCCAGTGAGCAGTGTTGGAATGGGGGGATGGGATGATGTAGATGACATGAAATCGTTCTTCTTCTTCTTTTTGGAGGGTTATTCTCAGGTTTTTGGATCCATTGTGTTGCTGAAGTCTTAAGAGGACTCCTGACCTCTCCCAAAGTTCTTTTTGTTTATGGATAGCTATCTAATTGTTGATCTTTGTAAGGGCATGGAGGCTTTTTTTGTTCCTTTTCATTCCTTTAGTGTTTGGTATTACAATTTGGTTAAGAATCTTATGTTTTCTTTTTATTAGTTAGTGCTTCCTGCAGTGCTTTGTAATCAGTTTTCTAATCAAAGCCATTCAGTCCACTGAGTTAATTTCAGTAAATATTTTTTGATATCTAGAATTTCTTCTTGATTCTTTTTCAAATTTGCCTGTTTTTCTTTATGCAATCTTGTTTATTTCTGATGGTTTTATAAATTCTTTTTTTAAAAGATTGAAGTCCTGTAATAGTATTGTCTATTTCAGTTTTTTTCTCTTTTTACAAGTTTCTGGGATTCTCATCTTTGTATTTGTTGTAAGTGCTCTTTCATGGTGTGTTATTTTGTCATGTATTTTGTGAACTTAGATTTCAAATGTTAAATTTTAAAAATAGATGTTTATTCATATCATCCTGAATGTAAACATGAGGTTTCTGGAGCAGAGATCAAAACTATTATTTCTTATATCAATAACTGCATTAGTTCTCCTTCCCCCAAATCTTTCCTCCTTCTAGGGTGATATGATGAGAGCCAAAGTCAGTCTACATGTACTGAAGTCTATACTGTGGTAGAGGAACCCTGAAATTATACACCTGGCAGTTTATATAGGATGGCTTATTTATTTATTTTATAGTCAAGTTGTATTTATTTTTTACTTTAAATAATTTTTTTTTCAGTTACAGTGGACATATAATGTTATATTAGTGTCAGGTGTGCACCCCAGTGATTACACAGTATATAACTTACTAAGTGATCATTACAATAACTCTCATGTTTGTCTGACAAGATACATAGTTATTGCAATATAATTGACTAAATTCCCTATGTTGTACTTTATATCCCTATGACTGTTCTGTAACTACTAATTTGTACTTCTTAATACCTTCACCTTTTTCACACATCCTCCTAACTCCACTCCCATCTGGCAACCATCAAAATGTTCTCTTTATCTTTGAGTATTTTTCTGTTCTGCTTGTTTATTTATTTTGTTTTTCAAATTCAGTTATTGTTAGATATGTATTTATTGATATTTTATTATTTATATTTTTTATTCTTCTCCTCTTCCTCCTTTTTCTTCTTCCTTTTCCTCTTCCTCAAGAAACCCCTTTAACATTTCTTGTAGTACTGGTTTGGTGATGATGAACTTCTTTAGCTTTTTCTTGTTTTTCTTGTCTGGGAAGCTCTTGATTTTTCCTTAAATTTTAAATAATAGCTTCTGGTCAAGATGGCAGTGCAGGCTGACATGGCTCACCTCTTCGCAAAACCACATCAAAGTTACAACTGAAATATAGAACAACCATCACTCAGAACCATCAGAAATTGAGTTGAATGGAAGTCTGACAACTACAGAATTAACGAAACCAAATCCTTCCATACTGGTAGGAGGAGTGCTGATGTGGAATGTGCTGGTTCCTCACCCATGTGTGGTGGATAAAAACCTGGGAGGGATATCTTGGGAGTAAGTAGCTCTAGCCTATGGTTTCAGTGCCAGGAAGATAAGTTCCCATACCTTCTACCTGCAAAAACCAATGTGGATTGAGTCAGTGGAAGAAACTTCTGGAGCCCCAAGCAGTTCCTCTTAAAGAACCCACACATGGACTTACCAACTCAGACTCACTCCCTCTGAGCTCCAGTGCCAGCATGGCAGCTTAAAGGGCACCAGTATAATACGGGGAGAAACTGAAGTCTCTGCTGTCAAGGTGAACAGAGGATATTGTCCCTTTTCTAAACCCTCCCTGAACAGAGCCAGCAAGCTGGCGCAATATCTGAGACTCCATCAACCTGACTAACACTGTTTGACTCGCCTTGGAGATGCCCAGAGAATCTGCTTCACCCAACCTACAGGCCCACCCAAGCTGCTTTTCCATATGAATGGCTGGTCTTGGTTAAAACTGCATGACTTCCTAAATCCTGTCAGACAAGTGATAGCTGGCTTCAGTGAGCTCCAGGCCCAGCACTAGCAGCAGCCAGCTTAGATTCACAGCTTGACTTCACAGCTGAGAATCTCCAAACCCAGCACAAGTAGCAGCCATCTCAGATTGCTTTATAGCTCATGCAGAGTTCCCAGGACAAAACATGTGGGGGCTGACCTTGGCCTGCACCACATGGTAAACTCCAGGGCCAGCACACCCAGTGGACAGCTATAGACTGTGTCAGAACACCACCACCCTGTCCCTGCACAGCTGATCCTCCACAGAGGGCTGAGGTTTGTGGTCAGTGGTCACAGACAGTCCTTGCAACTGACTGGCTTGGGTAAATCCCTCCCATTGATCTGCCAACAGCAGCCAAAGCTCAACTACAAGAGGGTGGTATACTCCACCCACATGAAGGGTGCATCTTGAGTACCCAGTGTGGGTGATAGGGGAGGCTGTACCACAGGACACCTACTACATTAGGTCACACTACCAAGACATTGAGCCAAAGCAGCTCTACCTAATACATAGAAACAAACACATGGAGGCTGCCAAAATGAGGAGACAAGGAAACATGGCCCAAATGAAAGAACAGGTCAAAACTCCAGAAGAAGAGCTAAATGAAATGGAGATAAGCAATCTATCAGATGCAGAGCTCAAAACACTGCTTAAAAGGGTACTCAAGGAATTTAGGACCTCAGCAGCATAAAACAGATCCAGTCAGAAATGAATGATTCACTAATTGAAATAAAGAACAATTTATAGGGAGGCAACAGTAGAGTGGGTGAAGCTGAGAATCAAATCGGTGATTTGCAACATAAGGAAGCAAAAAACCCCCATCAGAACAAGAAGAAATAAAGAATTTTAAAAAATGAGGATAGCATAAGCAGCTCCTGGGACATCTTCAAGAGGTCCAACATTTGCATCATAGGGGTGCCAGAAGGAGAAGAGAAAGAGTAAAAATTAGAAATCTATTTGAAAAAATAATGAAAGAAAACATCCTTAATTTGGTGAAAGAAATAGACATGCAAGTCCAGGAAGCACAGACAGTCCTAAGGATGAATGCAAAGAGGCCCACTCCAAGACACATCGTAATTAAAATGCCAAAGGTTAAAGGTGAGAGAATCTTAAAAGCAGCAAGAGAAAATAAAATAGTTACCTACAGGGGAGTTCCCATAAGACTGCGAGCTGATTTCTCTCAAGAAACTTTGCCGGCTAGAACAGATCGGCAAGAAATATTCAGAGTCATTAAAAGCAGGGATCTACTGCTAAGATTGCTCTACTCAGCAAAACTATCATTTAGAATTGAAGGGCAGATAAAGAGCTTCTCAGACAAGAAAAAACTAAAGGAGTTCATTATCACCAAACCATTATTACATGAAATGTTAAAGGGAGTTATTTAAGAAAAAGAAGATCAAAATTGTGAACAATAAAATGGCAAAAAATACAAATCTACCAACAACTGAATATAAAAAAACAAACTAAGAAAACAAGAAGAACAGAGACAGAATCATGGCCACAGAGAGTGCTTTGATGGTTGCCAGATGGAAAAGGAGGTGTGGGGGAAATAGGTGAAGAGGTGAGGAGATTAAGAAGTACAAATAGGCAGTTATAGAATAGCCATGTGGTTGTAAAGTGCAGTATAGGAAATAGAGTAGCCAAAGAACCTATATACATGAACCATGGACATGAACAATGGTGGGGAGATTGCCTTTGGGAGTGAGGGATGCTGGGTGGAGGGTGGCAATCAGGGAGCAATCAGGACAACTGTAATAGTATAATCAATAAGATATAATTAAAAAAATAATAGCTTTGCTGGGTAGAGCAGTCTTGATTGTAGGTCATTGTTTTTTCTCACCTTGAATATTTTGTGCCAATCTCTCATGGCTTTCAGTGTTTCTTTTGACACTGGAACACTGGAGTGAGACTGGGACCCCTTGGTCCTCAGGGGGTGACCTCTGTAGCCAGGGTATCCCTTTCAATTTTTATCTGGTACATATGGGTGTGGTACCAGCTCCTTCATGTCTCTGCCCCTCCTACCCATCTCCTAGTGGCTTCTTCTTTATATCCTTGGTTATAGACCTTCCCTTCAGCTAGATTTTAGGCTGTTCTGAATGATGGTTGTCTGTAGTTTAGTTGTAATTTTAATGTGACCGTGAGAGGATGAGAGTACTGCATTTATCTGTGCTACCATGTTCCGTGTTGACCGGAAGCCCTGGGATGGTTTAAAGAGTTGTCACTCTTCACTCCAGAGAGAGGGAAAGAAACCTAATCTCTCTCTAGTGTAAACCAGAAGAAAGGGCAGGTTTCTGTGTTCTTACCCTTTGGAATGTAAATACATGTCTTCAGGGAGAAGCTAAGACTGCCTACTGCACTGGGTTTGCAATGCCTGGAATGCCTCAGTATCTCATCCACCTCTGAAATATAACCATATACTCCTAGAAAGGCAAATCTCTCAGTAGTTCTCTCATTATTTATTTAATCATTTAACTTGTAAGGCTTGTGGTCTCAGTGTCCAGTAAAATTTATTCAGAAAGTCCTAACCTTGTAGAAACATGAACACACTTCTGGATGGTAACATCCTTAGTGGAACTCTTTGTACCCCCTCCTGTGGGAATCCATGTGGTCTAACTTACAAGAATTTTTAACCAAATTTGTTTTGCTTTTGCTTCTTCCAAGTGTCTCAGGGATATTAGTGGACAAGGATTTTTTTTTATGCTAAATTATTGGATGGAGGATTTCTATAAAAAACATAGTATAATTTATTTTTCATACTTTTATGACTTCTCATCAGAGACACTTTTGCTACTTTGTGAGTGAAAATGTTCCAAGCAGAAGGAATAGTAAATACAAAAGTTGATGACAGTGTTAGAGTGACAGTGTGGCTAGAGGGGGAGTGAGTGCCGGGTAGAATGGCAAGAATGACAATACAGAGGTAGGGGGAGGGTAGGCTGATTTTGTAGATCTGTCATGAGCTTCATAGGTAAAGTAAGGGCTTTGGATTTGACTCCCAGTGATACGGAAACCTTTGGAGAGCTTGGAACAAAGGAGGGGCATGATCTGATTTTTTATTTAAAAGGGTCATTTTCACTGTTGTATTAAGAATGGGTTATATAGCTGGATACCTGGTGGAACTGTCATGCTCAATTCAAGATTTAATTCAAAATTTCCTTAAACCTGGCCTCCCAGAAAGAGGCTGACTTCTTTTAGAGCGCCCTGGAAACCAAATACTTAAGGAGATCGATCCTGGTCGGATAGGTCACTAGTATACCTCATCAAAGGATAAGAACTACAAGCCTTATACCCCAAACTCTGGGAGAGAGGCTGCTGTTCTCCTAAGTGAAGAATGCCAATGTGGGGGAAGTGGATTGATGGCCAAGTTTCTGCCATACATAACTACTATAGTTTGATCCTCTGTGATCATACCAAGATAGGGATTGGTACTGCCCTAACTGGGCAGCATAAAAGCCCTATAACCCAGTAGCTGGAATGCAGTCCTGTTAGAGTCTTGCTTATGATTTCAGGATTTAATGGGCAAAGAGGAACTCACACACATTCTACTGCTCTTTTCACTATAAAATTTCTTCAATAAAATCAGTTCCAGAAGACCTGGTGTCTGATTATTTGCTCTAGTTTTCATGACAAGGGACTGAAGGGTGGGATATGGGTGGAGTGTAAGTAAGACAAGGGAGACCGATAATGTAGCTATTGAAATTAGCCAAGTGAGAGATGATGGCTTCTTTAACCAAGATGGCGTGGTAGAGGTGGTGAGAAGCAATCCCATTTGAGATATATTTCTAAGGAAGATCTGGTGGGATTTGCTGATGGATTGAATATGAGAGGAAGAGAAGAGTTATAATTTTATGGTTGTTATTTTGCCCAACTGGAAGAATTGAGGTGGACAAGTGTGCAGACTCAATAAATGTATACTGAATGAAGTAATGAGGGAAAAGTGAATATGAGATTTTATAAGAATGTGTATAAACACAAGATTTTGTACCATTGATATGCTTTTGATAACTAAACTATATACTCTAGGGAGGCAGAGACTGTTTTGTTCACCACTGTGTATCTGGCAACTAATATATGTATAATGCTGCCTATCTCTATCCCTCTTTCTGCCTCTGCCGGTCTCCCTCTCTATGTATATATGATGTGTACGTATGTATATAATGTGTTTTGAGTAAATGCCGAATGTAGGAATGAAGAGAGGGATGGATGTTATAATCTTTGCTTTTTTGGTACCACAGAAACATTTCAATGAATACCGGTTGTAGTGCCTTGGTGCCAACGCAAATCTCTTCTTGGGATTGAGGGAGAGTCACCCTCTGTACTTGTAACTTATGATCCTATCACAGCATTATAACTCAATGGGATTAATTTTTAGATATTCAGCAGAACAAATATTTTCTGATCAGAGGACATATATTGTGCAAATGCTACAGAGAACTACAAATTATCATTCATTTTTTGTCTCCTCCTGATAATAATCCTTTACCTTTTAAATAAAATTGCTTAGCACTTATGAATACATTCACAATTGTACAAGGTAGGCAGGGTAGGCATTATTAATCATTATTTTAGCTAAGAAAGATCTGAGGTCAGAAGAATAAATAACTTGCCCCTGGTCACAGAAGTAGTAAGCGATGATGCCAGGATTTAAATGGATTCTATAGCTTATTCGGCTAAACAATTCTGCCTCTTAACCAGTTGTGCCAGTGGTAGTTGAACCAGCATCTAAGACTAAGTACATTGTATTGGTCCCAGTGAGCTGGAACATACTCAGGGTGATGGTATAGCAGAGGACAGTGTTTTGAATTCTGCTCTACAAATTCTTTAATAAATTATTTTTTTCACTTCTCTAAGATTCAGTTTACTTATCTGAAAAATAGGTACAAGTCTAAAATTTCAAAAATTTATTGTGAGAATTGAATAACATAGTATGTTAAATACATAGCATGGTGCTGGCCTTATATTAAGTATGAAGATTATTATTATTATATTATATGCTATTATTATTATATGCTTAAGTACTCCTCCTTGTCACCTTTCTCTGTGTATGGTGTATTAATAAACTGTTTATCCACTGATGCTTTCTATTTCTACAGACATTATCTGTTAATAGCACTTCAAAAATCTGAGGGATGTAAAGGAAAAACACAGCATTGACTGTTTTTCCCCCTGACTAAATTTTTATTTATTTATTACCAGTTTGCAGTTATTGACTGATGTTTTTAGTATGCGACACCTGTAACAAAGACTATATCTAGTCTTAGGTGTTCCATAGATCATCTATTTTTTTTTTTTATTCTGACCTCTACAGCATGATGCACTCCAATTTACCTAACTTGGATATTTTCCCTGTCAGCTTTGGTAGTACTGTCCGTATCTTCTTAGTTCAATTCGAAAACAATTAGTGAGCCCTCACCGTATTAATTAAGGTATGTATTCACCTGCAAATTACAAAGATCTCAATATTGTGCTTGATCAAATTAGTATTTTTTCCCCCTTCAAGACAAGAAGCCCAGAGGAACGCAGGCCAGGGCTGGTGCAGTGACTCCGTTATTTCATCAGTTTCCCAGCTTCCTGCTGTCTTTCATTTCACACTTAATAACATATGATCTTTTCTTCATGCCTATCATCTCATGATAACAAGATATAATGACTACTCCAGCCTCACATGCAAATTGCAGGCTGGAGGTGTAATAAATAAGGAAAAAATGATTGGCAGCATTATCTTTACTTATATCTATCGTTCAGAACTGAAGCAGAGTCACATGGCTCCCTTACCTGCAAGGCAGCCTAGAATTTCTCAAGAAAGTGAGAATTTTAGCAGGAAAAAAACACAGCAAAATGGATTTTTCGTAGTATTTGTCACACCTATGTTGTACTTAACACTGGGACAATAAATATAAGGCTAAACAGGCCCCATTTCTTCCCTTTTCAACAGTCTAGTAAGGGAGAAAAACATGGAAGGAAATTATTATGAAAAGATGTGGCATTATTGATAAATTGATAATAATAGTTGAAATGTAGTGTGATGGAAACACAAAGAGAGCATGGGAGGGACTAACTCAAACTTTAATTCAACTAGCAGTTGTTAAATACTTTAAATGTGGTTGGAGATGCAAAACAGAAAACAAATTTCTTCATTTTGGGGCACGTGTAACTCTTCTAGGGCTACCATGAACAAAATACCACAGCCTGGGTGGTTCAATCAACAGAAATTTATTTTCTTGCAGTTCTAGACACCAGAAGTCCCAGATCAAGGTAGGAGCAGGGTTGGTTTCTGGTGAAGGCTCTCCCCTTGTGTTGACAACTGCCTTCTTGCTGTGTGTTCACATGACCTCTGTCTTTGTGCTCATGGAGAGAGAGAACAAGCTCGTTGGAGTCTCTTCTAAAGACACTAATCCTATTCGATCAGGGCCTTACCCTTATGACCTTGTGTAACTTTAATTATTTTCTTAGAAACCCCATCTCCAAATATAACCCTACTTGGGGGGTAGGGTTTCAATATCTGAATTTCGGGAGAACACAAATATTCTGTCCATAACAGGTAATTTATCACATGCTAAACTACTCTTGGCAGTTTTTGTCACCTTTCTACGGCTGGGTATGGCTTGGAAAAAGTGAAGATAGTAGAGTTGTTGAAGGTAAAAGGGAATATTCTCTCGGGTATAAGTAAACATTACACGACCATTAAAAAAAAGGTTGAGCCCCTCCCATCTCTGCCCCGCCCACTCCGCTCAGCGCTCAGGACTCCTCCCACTCTCACTCACTGCAGTGCTGCTATGTGGACTGCAAGCCTGGCAGCATACCCAGAATGTGGTATAATACACGTCACTCAGAAAATTGCAAAGCTTTTTTTCCCCCCCAAATATCATGTTTTCTTGTCTCCTCTTTTCTTATAAAAACAAATTTTGTCATAATTGTCAATACACCCGAAAGAAGAGAAAAATATGTTTTTCCCTTCAACTATATTCTTTTCTCTCGTCTTTTCAATTTGGCAAGCATCCTGACACATTTAAATGGAATGTATGATAAACTTGAGAAATGGCCTTAATATATATCTATTCTACAGCCTTTCTGTCTTTATATGTGTTGGATTCTCTAGTGTGTATAACTTTCATGGGAACCTGAGTTCAACTAAAATAACTGCTGTTTCTGCATGGATAGTAAAGTTTTGGAATAGAAGCTGTTAAAAGAAAAATATATTTGGGTAATTCTTTGAAAAATTAGTCTTTATTTTCTGGTAAAAGTCAACAAAGAAGTGCCACCAAAAATTAAAACAGAGCAAAACAAAATAACAAAAATACAAAACAAATGAAACTCTAAAATCCCAACTACCCCTGCCAAATAAAAACTTGCCACCAGCGTCACCAACGACAAACCTCACAAATAAACATAACCTACAACACCGCTGAGTACGTTCTAAGTTTTGAGAAGCTGGAACGTAACTTGTGAGGATCTATAAAGAGAAGGGAACCAGAGCTTCCCTTCAGGATCTTTCAATGGAGCACAATTATGAAGAAATTGGAACAGAGACAAGACAAACTGATCAAAGTATTAAAAAGTAAAGGAAGATTCTGTGAAATAATTTAAAACACCTACAATTACTTGATTGAATAGCAATAATAATTTTAAATGCACGAGTGAGCTCAGAAGTAAGGGAAATATCTGATGGGCTAAAAAAGAAGAGTTGGGAATCAAAGTGGCAGTTGGTTGCCTGTATTACGGCTGTCCCCGAGGGCATTTGCTGATTTTGGTGATCCACTTTCAATGACCTCAGCAGTGCGAGAGAAAAATGCCTGCAATCATACAGGTGGAATGGTCTCACTGAGAGCCCACATAAATCTGACTTTAACTCTATAATTAATGGAGGACTAGAGCTGAAAAAATATATATCTCCTTGTCAACTAAGAAAGATAAGGCAAATTGCATCTTGGCCTGGGCTCTGAGTAGAAAACAATAGAAATATCTGCCTGGAGAATTGATAGCCACAAAGCCTTACCCTCATATCACTTTCAGGTTAGGATTTGTGTTATTTTGTGGTCTGAGCAATCTAGAGCTAAGAAAGAAAAGCTTCAGGCAGTTCCAGTTTCATAACACCCAGGGGTGACTGGCAGAAGCAAACGTATTATCACTCTTCACCAAATATAACTTCTTCAATCCAGGCCTCACTGAATTTCCTCAGAAAAAGACCTAAGTAAATATATGTTAAGAATCCAGGCTGGTGTGGCTCAGTGGATTGAGCATTGGCCTGAGAACCAAAGGGTCGCCGGTTCGATTCACAGTCAGGGCACACGCCTGGGTTGTGGCTAGGTCCCCAGTAGGGATGTGTGAGAGGCAACTACACATTGATGTTTCTCTCTCTTTCTCTCTCCCATCCTCTCTCTCTGAAAATAAATAAAAATCTTAAAAAAAATCGAAATTACAAAATACATGACATATATGTCACCATGAGGGAGGCTCAACAGAGAATGTCCTTAAGCTCTACAGATAAATGTTTAAAATGTTTGAGCTATTTATTATTATTTTTAATTCTCATCTGAGGATATGTTTATTCATTTTTAGACAAAGAGGGAAGGCAGGAGGGAGAGAAAAATTAATGTGAGAGAGAAACATAGATCGGCTCCCTCTCACGCACACCCCGAATGAGGATCAGACCCGCAACCTTTTTGTGCACAGGACAACTCTCAACTAACTGAGCCCTCTGCCAGGGCTACAGTGTTTAAATAATGGATAGATGCTCTAAGTATAAGAAAGGAACAAGATACAACTTTTAAAAATGGCGAGATAGGTTAAGAGACCCAAAAAATACAAAATAGAAATTCTAATGAAGAAAATTTCAACAATTAAAATAAAAAAGTAAATTAAAGATTAATGAAAAAGAAGATGGACTTGCAAAAATTATCACAGAGAGATGAAAAACATGAAAGAGGTTAAGAAACATGGAGATCAGAATGAGAATATATGACATTTCTCTTTGGAATTACAAAAGTAGAGATCAGAAATAAGGTGGTCGAGGCAATTTATAAGACCTGGGTAAGAATTTCCCAGAATTTATGAAAACATAATTCTCTGTTTCAGGAAGCACAGAAAATCCCAACCAATGACTCAACATTGACTTTTTTCATCACTGCAGCATTTCTCTAACTAGCAATATGATCATGTAACAAATGAGATTCTCTCATTTAATAATAAAGAAATGTAATATTTTGAAAAACAAAAAAGTCCCAACCAAGAAAAACGAATATTTTAGAGAAGAAAAAAGTAGGGAATTTAATGGGTCAATAATCCAATTTGGGAAGTTATAAAAAGAGTAAACTCAAATAGGAGAGAAGGAAATAATAAAGTGGAAAAGATATTGAAAGAGAAAGCCAAAAGAATAAACATAACAGTGAGGTAAACCTGCTTCTGGCCACTTTGATGAGAGCCAGCGAGACTTAGCAACACAATTAAGAATGAAAAATGGGAACTACTGTAAACATATTAGTGTTTGATAGGCTAAGAGGATAGAAAAGAGCAAGGCTTTTTTAGTTTAAGTGTAGAGGTTGGAGTGAACTTACAGTCCTGTTTCCTTGAAAGCAATAAAGTTAAGGTAGATTTGGAATATTGTGACTTCCAGACCCTTCCCTTATCTGAAGCTATTTGCCCGAGTCCTAAATAGAGGCTACTTATCTGTGTCAAAGTGACAGATTCTCCAGGAAAGAGTGGGATATTTCATTCCTACTGATATAATTTCAGAAGCAGTCTCTGATCATCTGTGATTTTGGAGTACGGAGTTTCTCGGTGACTAAGAAAGCAGCAGTCATTCAAAGAAAGGAAAGGAGTCATTATGGCACTTTCTAGCTGCAGCATGTCCTTGGGAGAAATACTGGTTCCTATTAAGTTTGCAGCTGGCTTTATCTGGGCCTATTATTCTAGCCTGATGAATGACAGGGCGCAATTGTGGTGCCCAAGTTTTTTTTTCTCTCTCTCTCTCTCACCTCAGATCTCGTCTCAGGGCTTCTGCTCATTATTTGAATTATCAAGGCGAATTGAGGAAATTCCAGAATACTGACTATAGTGTTTTTAAAAAGAATAGTTTCCAGAAACAGGTAAACTTGCTGTTGCTCCTTCTCAATATTCTACCTTAGATTAGAAATTCAATGATATTCTTTTCTCTTAGACTTTTTTTAAAGTTAGTAGATCTGGAAAATTATTCCTTATCCTTATAACATGCTTCCAAGTGTACAAATTGCTTTAATTTTGATAATCTCATTTGATTCTCACTATGAGGTTCTTCATTTTTATATGAGGAATTAAGTCGAGAAGTGCTAAGTAACTTGCTCAGGGTCATATAGCAGATACATTTGTCTTCAGAGCCTATAATTTGTTTGTTGCTCCATGCTGCCTCCAAGTTTAAAGAATTTCTGGAATTATTTGACATTTGGGAAAACATTTACAAGGAAGGAGGCCGATAGATTAGTTTGGAAAATGATTGCCTTTTCTGTTTCTTTGTTTCAAAATCATTCTTCTCCCTTCCCCATTTTAATTGATATACAACTGTAATTTCAGTGAAATTTCCAAAGTGAAAATTCCCAAGAGTTCTCCAGTCCTTGGAGTTTAATCATGTTCATAGTTTTGTCTGGGAAATTTTAAGCATCCAATTTGCACTGGAGAGTTTAGGGTAATAAGTGCGATAACACAGATAAATAATGAAATGTGTATTAGCTTTCTAGGGCTGCTGTAATAAATAACGCAGACTGGGGGCTTAAACAACAGGAATTAATTTTCTCACAGATCTTGAGGCTGCAAGTCCGAGATCAAGGTGTTGGCAGGGTTGGTTTCTTCTGAACTTCTCTCCTCAGGTCGCAGAGGACTGTTTTCTCTCTTTGTCTTCACATAGTTTTTCCCCCGTGTATATCTGTATCTGTCCTAATCTCCTCTTCTTATAAGGGTGTGAGTTGGATTGGATTAGGGCCCAACTTTATGACCTCTTTTAACTTTATCTCTTTATGTCCAAATACAGTCATATTTTTGAGGTACTAGGAGTTAGGACTTCAAAATAAGAATTCAAGTGCTATAAAAGTCATCCCATAACAAATATAGTGTTCATCATTATACTTCTGGAGCCTATCATAGTTTTTAGAACTGAGTATTTGATGAATGAAAAAAACAGAAGTTAAACGGTCAGAATGAAGGAAGTTTGAAAACTTAAAATGAGAGTATGTAGGATTACTTAGGCAACTAGAGAATTGGGTGACAGTTTAGAACTTCTATTTGATATGAGGAAAAAAGCATGAAATAATAATGTTTTGATTATTGGGCACTGAGGTTGCTTCCAACACTTGGCTGTTGTACATTGTGCTGCTGTGAACATTGCCATGCATAGGTTCTTTTGAACAACAATAAAAAAATGAAAAAAATGTTTTGATTAATGTACAGTTATAAAATTTCCATTGTTTCTTTGGAGGCAAGGGCATAGTAAACTTAAGATTTGATAGTAGCCAAGATACGGTCTCTTAGTGGGACTCTTTTCCCTGAAAGGGTTAATAGTTTAAGATGATCTTCAGACTTTTGGGATAACCACTTCTGACTTCAGCCATCTACTTTTTATTTTACCTAATCAATATGTAGTCACAATTGTAGTCATTTTATTTAGCCAAGTCAAATTGCCTGAAAAAAGAAAGCAAAGGGGCAAATTTCTCATATGAATAGTTAGATTTATTTATTTTATTTAATCTTTATTGTATTCTTTTTCCATTACCATTTAGTCTCCTTATACCCCCCTCCCCCCTGCAATCACCACACTGTTGTTCATGTCCATGAGTCCTTTTCCTTTTTCACTCAGTCCCTCTACCCTCTCACCAACTGCCCCCGGACTCATAGATGGAGAGCAGGATGTTTATTTTTAAACTCACCAAGGGTATGTTTATTGATTTTGGAGAGAGAGGAAGGGGGTGGGGAGAGAGAAAGAGAGAGAGGCAGACTGACAGACAGACAGACATTGATTAGTTGCCTCCCATAGGGGCCCTGACTGGGAATCAAACCCACAACCTTTTTGTGTATGAGATGATATGTCCCAACCAACCGAGCCCTCAGCCAGGACTAAATAGTTAAATTTTAAAGCTAATTTAGTCATACATAAAAGATTAAGTGGAACAGCTACCTACTGATAATTATACTACAATTTGACTTTTTACAAAATCAGTGCGCATTCTGTTGTATTTTTCCTCTTTCTAAATAATGTAAAATTGCCGTGATTTATTAGACTAAAACAGTGATTTTCAACCATGTGCCACAAGAATTTTTAAAGCATGCAACAACTAGCTCTGCCTGCTGTAGCTCAGCTCTTTGGAGTGTTGACAGTAGACTGAAAGGTTGCAGGTTCAGTTCCTGGTTGGGGAACATATGAGAAGGCAACCTATCAGTGTTTCTCTCTCAAACTGAGAGAAACCGTGGTTGTATATCTCATGCTATATGATTAGGTTACATTACTTAAGCCTTATGAAATTGTGAAATGTGAAAAACAGCATTCTATCTCACAGAGTTGGAGTGAGGATTAAATAAGATGTTTATAAAGTACCTAGAACACTTAATGATGTTTACTAAATAAAAGGAAACTATTCTTATAACTTATTTAAGAAGTTAATTTTTATGAGGACCTTAAAGCTATATATCTTTATCATCTTATATAATTAACTTTTTAAAGACTATGAGCAACATTTTGAAGTTTTAAAATAAAATTCAACTAATTTTCCTTAGAAACCTATAACAAAACAATTTCCTTTGAAGTTCACCATTAGCACTATTATTTCCTGTGCTAATTAATAGAGCTTATTTTGGATTTGATTTGTCAGCATGATTGGAGTAGATCATGCATTTTGTGGAGGTATGTCAACTCTTTCAGACTTGAAATGCCTTAAGGAGTTAAAAGGTCTTTAAATGTTCTCAAACATTTTGTCTTTAATATGTCTCACTTTAAAGTAACTCAAAATACTATAGCAACATTTTATTTTTCCAACTGATAAATTCAGACTATGACAGTTTGTAAGGTAAATTTGTTCTTTTACTTAATGTAGCAATTTTCAACCTTTTTCATTTTATGGCACACAAAAACTAATTACTAAAATTCTGCAGCACATCAAAAAATATAGCATATTTTTTTACTGTTCTGACAAAAAAAAAAGGTATAATTTTGATTCAATCACACCGGACAGCGATTGTTGTGTTGGCTGTTGTCATATGTTTGACAATCTAAGGAAAAGAGGTCAGTGCCTCTGGTTACATAATCAGGTACTGCCTGTTTTAAAAATTCTTGCAGCACACCAGTTGAAAATTGCTGCTGCAAGGGATGCGTTTTACAGACATATGTGTCTTTGTGCAAATCGTTTAATATCTCTGAGCTTCTTTGTAGAAGAGATACAGTGTAGCCATTACATAGAACCTTTCCAGATACTGAATTTCTGAGCAACATGCTATTTATTACATACCAGGTACAGAGTCTGCTGGGGAAATTCGTATGGGTTGGTACATCCTTGTTTCTGTGCATGTTTGTTCTCTGGATTTGTCTCGTCGTATCAGTTCTTTTTCTTTACTTCTTTTATTTTTGCTTTAAATTCCACTTCCTGATGCTTTTTATCCTCATTTTTATATTATATTTTATTTTTAATTTTATAGCACTTGAATCTCCTCAATCTGCATTTCTCTTTTCACTATTTTTTGTTTTGTGAATTTTATTTTTCTTTATGACTTTTAATATTTTATCTTGATAACTCTGTTTAAAATTTTCATTTTATTGGTTTCTAAAATTTTAATTTCTTTTTAGTTAAGTCTGATTTATTGTCTCTTATTTTTTCTTCATCTCCTTATTTAAAAAATTTTGACATTTATTTGATTAAAAAACACTCATGCCTGCTAATTCTTATGTTATGTCTTGCCAACATTATTTTCCGAATTTATCATCACTTAGTTCATAGTTTTTCCTAAATATTGAATTTCTGTAATTCAACTTTTCTTCCCTTTTTATGTTTTATTTTACTCCGTTACATATTTATTCATTAAGTGTCATTAAGCATGGGTGTAGGATGGTAGAGAGGAGAAATTGTACCCTAAGAACAGGAGTCATGAGAGGGCGCCGTCCTTCTGGGGGTCTCTGTTGTCGTTCCTCAGGCTCTCTGTGACAGAGATTTCACCACTTTCAAGAAGGGCTTCTAAACAGCATCACACCAGGTGACCCGTCAGATTCCAGGTGACTTATCAGAAACATAGGACTTATTGAAGAAGATATAGGATACAAGAAACATTGTATATGGGACAATGAGACCTCAGTCCCCTTCAAAGTTGGCACCTTGGGATCTCATACAGTTCTCCCAGCGTCTCTTCCACTCTTCAAAATACTCTGCACAATCCTTGTTGGAATCGCTAACAGCTGCCCTGTCATATTTTCCTGAATCTCATCAATGGTCTAAAATCTCTTCCCTTTCAAAGGTGATTTTAGTTTTGGGAAAAGCCACAAGCTGCATGGCACCACATCTGGGCTACAGGGGGCTGAGTGGCCTGGGTCACAATGTTTGTCAATTGCAGCCCATACACATTCAACGTTCTTAGGAGTTCAGCTTGTTGCAGGCCTTCCAGAACGTGGATCACTTTCAATGGATTCTTGACCATCTTTGAAGCATTTGTGCCACTTTTATTTGTGCTTTACTCATTGTCCCTGAACGCCTTCTGAATCATCCAAATAGTTTCTGCAGAGCAGTGTTCACAAAATCTGATGCAGATTCATTGCTCTTCTCACTCAGTCATTTTGAATGTGATGGCCACACAGTACACATGCTCGCTCAATGGCGTCTACCGACCCCACTGACTAGTACAGTGAAGTTGTCACTGTTCTCGCATGCACACTCTAGTCCACTCTCCTTGGCTGCCAGGTTACATCGATGCTGCACAAACTGTTCTCGTTATATTAACCATGGCTGGACTTTTTCTGGACCGACGTCGTCATATACATGATGATCAGGCGCTATTTTAGGCACAGTGAACAATATACATGCAAAATTTCTCATAGAACTTACATTTTAGTGGGTAAATGGGACAATTAAAACAGTAACTAAAATATATAAAATATCCCATGGTGATAAACACTACAGAGAATAAAGCAGGAAGGGGAGAGGGAGTACCAGGATGAGAAGAGCATTACAATTTAAAATAGGATGGTTTGGGAAAATCTCACTAGAAAGGTAACCTTTGAACAAAGACCTAGTGAGAAGGCAGTGAGCAAGTGAATGGCTGGGAGAAGAGTACTCCAACCAAGGAGAACAGGAAATATAAAAGCCTTAAGGTGGTGGGTTACCCTGAGTTATCTCTTTAGCCAATAAATTTAGATTTGAAAATTGGCTCAGGTCTGGGAACTGAGTCAGAGATTATGGCTTTTTATTGGAGCAAGCACCTTCAGCCTCCTGCTCCTCTATCAGCTTTTTGTGAATTTTGGATGTTAAGCAGCACCGTTATTGGCTGCCATTCTCTTTGGCCCCTATGAATATCATGCTCTGTGTCAAACCCTTGACTGCTTCTCTGACCATGACACTCCTTAGAGTAATTGTGGTCTGGGCTTCCGGCAGTTAAATGCTGCCAACTCTGTAATCATCTCTTTTCCATTATCTTAGGCTGGCAGACAAGAGCCACTACTGAACTTCTTAGTGATACTGGTACCCCTGTTACCAGTACCCTCCTGAGGGCTTTGGTGAATGATGTGTCCTCTGGACCTTTATTTAGAACATTATCCTGAATCCTCTGGCATTTTGAAATATAGCCAATCCAGCATGTGTATTTTCCCTAAGCCCTTTGTTCCTGCCTCTGCCATCTTGCAGGGGAGCATAGGCATTTCTAGTTACTGGGGGTTACTACTGTTTTTCTCAGGCTTCTAAGTGCCAGTTCTACAAAAAGCTTGACACATCCCTAGAAGGTAGGTCCTGGTTAAGATGATAAATTCCATGTCTGCGTGTCTCCAAGTCAATAAATTCTTGCTTATCTGCTATGACATTCCAGCTGCCTTATCAAGTACCCTTAAAATCTAATCCATGTGTGCATCCTTGGTTTCTGTTAGTATATGCCAGCTAGTTCTTACAACTCTTTAGATGTACAGTCTCTTTCCTCCTTACTGGCTTGGCAAGTCATCAGCTGAGTTATGCTAGGATATACCCTACCCCTAATTACTGGTCTGACAGTGAGGAAAAAAGGTGGGGGCAGCTTTGAAGGGGGGCCATTATTGCCTTATGGAGGAAAAGCTTCATCCATATTCTTCTGGCTGCGGTTCAGTCATCTGGCTCATCTAACTCCAAAGGAAGCTTGGTATTGGAATCTAACTTGCTAATGGAATCTGTGTTCTGAGGTAGCAGGGGTAACGGGTTTGGTGAGCATGTTTCCAATTTCTGCCAAAATATCTTTAGTGCTTAAAAAGCCGTATTATCCTGGAAAGAAGTTCATCTTTTTCATCTCTTGACGGGCTGGCTTTTAGGCATTGAGTAGTTGCACTGGGATGAATTTTCTTCTAGTGTGGCTATGACTGCAAATGTTTGGCCAAACACACTTCCTACCAGCACTTGCACCCCTACTCCTGTTCACTGTGTTTCAGTATTTTTTTCCAGTTCAAAGCTTTAGATTGTTTAAATTGTTTCATATGTTTTAATTATGTTTAATTATGTTTCATTACACATTTATGTGCTTCTGCAAGATTTTTCTGTGTTGGTAAGTTTTAAATTGGGGTAAAAAAATGTTTCCACTGTAGAAGCAAATTGAGGTAGAAGGTAAATGAAATAGAACTCTTGAGCATAAGGTAAATATCATATAATGGGAGATAAGTTTTTGAAAAATTGCTTCTCAATCAAAGCACATTTTGCCATTGGTAGATATATAAAAATTGGAGATTAGATAAAATGATTTAAAAAAACAGAATAGGTTGGTGAAAGAAATATAAAGAACCAGAAGACGTTATAGTCAAATTATATCTTATAAATATCCTTGAAAAAATCAGAGCATACTGTGTTGTCCTTCTAATGATCCACACAAAGGAACAGCTAGGTAAAAGATGAAACAAAAAGAAATAATTAGTTATGAACATATCCTTTCAAAGATGCAATAAGGCATAATTTAGCAGGTAATGAGCCTCATCTCTTATCACCAGTCATTTCAGAAAAATCATGCCTCACTTGCAGATGCTTACTTACTATTCTAATCATTTGACATTTAAATATGGTTTGTATCATCAATGAGATTTTATATGAAGGGGAGCAATATTTTAATTTTCATTTCACACATGAAGAAACAGAGGTATTGACTGTGTAGCACATTTAAGGCTCATATAACTCTGGATTAGAATTTGAATTGATTTCTTCTAACTTTTAGGCCTAATATCACAAAGAAATTTTAATCATAAACTATTAAAATTGAAAGTGACTTTAAAGAGGGTCTGCTTTTTATAATTGAGGAGAATGAGGCTCAGAGAGACTAAGTAATTTGACTATTACATAGCTAGTTCACTCATTTAACACCAGGGTATGTTCTATGTTCTATGTAACAAGCACTATGTTCTATGTAACAAGTACTATTTGGGCATGTTCTATGTTCTATGTAACAAGCACTATGATGTTCTATGTAGTTATTGTGCTAAATTCTGAATGAACAACAGTGAATCCTGTTCTCAAGGGACTCATAGTCTGATGGAGGAGATTGACATCTTAAGGGGTAGTCAGAGAAATTGCTGTAGTTGATTAAAAATAAAAAACACTCAATGGTGAATCTTAAGCAGGGGAATTTTCTAATCCAATTTGTATTTTATAAAGATTTATGGACAGTATTACAGAGATTTTTTTTTTCCATTTTGCTTTTTTCTGTTAAGAACATTTAAGATCTTTTTGTTCCCTATGGTAAAACTTTACTGGTACCACCAGTTTATATTATTTGTTTTTACTATATGCTGTCCTCTCACTGTACTTCACCTAACAACCTGTCCAAAAGAACACTCTTGATTTCTTTTTTGCTATACATCACAAACCTTTTCTTATTTCTAACTTCATCATCCCAGTTAATGTACATCCCAGTGTACAGCCAGTGTTCTCATGCTAAACTCTGACGAATCATCCTTAATTCCTTGTTCTCCTTAACCCCACATCCACTTTGTCATCAAATTTCACTGGCTGTACCTTTGAATATACCTTGAATACATTTACATTTCTTGCATACTCCATTGCTACTACTGTTGTTTCAAGCCACCATTATCTCTTGTGTGGATTGCTTTCATAGTTACCTTAGTGGTCTACCTATTTCTACTTTTCCTCCTCGAATTCATTTTTCACACAGCAGCCGGAAGTCTCCTTTAAAAATGTAAATTCCATCATGTAGTTTTCTTGCTTTAAACTTTCCAAAGGACTTTCACTGTACTTATGATAAAATCCAAATCTTTTACCATGTTCTGCAAAGCTCTACATGATATTTTCTTTACTGGGCCTTTTGACTATGTATCCTAATACTTTCTTCCTTAGTCAGTGCCCTCAGCTTGTCCCTCCCTGTCTGGGGGCTTTTACATTGATTCTTTCTCCTGCATGGGAAAATCAGCCTCTGGATTGTTTTTCGTGACTGGTTCCTTCCAGTTATTCTGGTCTTTGCTCAAATCAGAAAAGCCTTCCCCAACCATGCAGGCTACGTAGGCTCCCTCTTATCTCCTGCTGTTCTTTGTTATATCACTCTATATTTTGTTTTTAATAGAACCTACCATATTTGAAATTATCCTGTTTTTTAATGTAAATATTTTTTCTGAGAGCATGGTCTGTGTCTGTCATTCACTGCTATATACTTAGCGACTGAGAATAGGGTAGAAGGCGTTATTCAAGTTAGTTGCATATTCTGCTTTCTCCATGATGCCTATTCTGATCCTTTTCCAATCAGATATAAACTTTTTTCTTTTATTTAAAAGTATATTTTATTGATTATGCTATTACAGGTGTCCCAATTTTTCTCTATTTGCATCCTTCTGCCCTGTATCTCCCTTCCCTTCAGCAGTCCCCTCCACCCCCTTAGTTCATGCCCATGGGTCATGTATATAAGTTCTTTGGCTTCTCCATTTCCTATACTATTCCTAACATCCCCCTGTATATTTTGTATCTACCAATTATGCTTCTTAATCCATGTATTTTTCCCCCCATTCTCTCCCTCCCCTTCCCACAGATAACCTTCCAAATGATCTCCAATTCTATGATTCTGTTCCTGTACTAGTTGTTTGCTTAGTTTGTTTTTATTTTTGTTTTTTAGATTCGGTTATTGATAGTAGTGAGTTTGTTGTCATTTTAATGTTCATAGCTTTGATCTTCTTTTTCTTAAATAAGTCCCTTTAACATTTCATGTAATAAGGGCTTGGTGATGATGAACTCCTTTAATTTGACCTTACCTGGGAAGCACTTTATCTGCCCTTCCATTCTAAATAATGACTTTGCTGGATAGAGTAATCTTGGATGTAGGTCCTTGCCTTTCATGACTTTGAACACTTCTTGCCAGTCCCTTCTTGCCTGCAGCTTCTTTTGAGAAATCAGCTGATAATCTTATGAGAACTCCTTTGGAGGTCACTCTCTGCCTTCCTCATACTTTTAAGATTCTCTCTTCCTCTTTAACCTCTGGCATTTTAATTATCATGTGTCTTGGTGTGGTCTTCTTTGGGTCCAACTTGTTTGGGACTCTGTGCTTCCTGGACTATTTTCTTCACCAAATTAGGGGAATTTTCTTTCATTATTTCTTCAGATAGGTTTTCAGTTTCTTGCTCTTCCTCTTCTCCTTCTGGTATCACTATGATTCAGATGTTGGTACGTTTGGAGATGCCTCAGATGCTTCTTACACTATCCTCATTTTTTAAAATTTTTGTTTCTTCTTCCTATTCTGGTTGACTGTTTATTTCTTCCTTATGTTCCAAATCATTGATTTGAATCCTGCCTTCCTTCCCTTCACAGTTGGTTCTCTGTGGATTTTTCTTTATTTCACTCAGTGGAGCATTCATTTCTTCCCTTATGCTTTCGCCATACTCAGTGAGTTCTCTCAGCATCCTGATTACTAGTGTTTTGAACTCTGCATCTGATAGGTTGTCTATCTGTATTTCATTTAGTTCTGTTTCTGGGTTTGTTTTTTTTTTCTGTTTTTTCATTTGGGCTGTATTTCCTTGTCTCCTCAATTTGGTAGTCTCCCTGTATTTGTTTCCGTGAATTAGGTAGAGCTGCTTTGACTCCATTTCTTGGTGCACCTGTAAAGTTGTGTGGGGTGGAATCTTAGGTATTCACCAGCCGGGGCAAACTGCTTCACTGCTTCGTGGCTCTGTATGTGGGGATGGGGGGTCAGAGAGGGGACAACGTTGCTACCTGGCTGCTGGAGGCTTGCTTAGCACTTGCTCTACTTCCAGTCACTTCACCCACTTCCCTTATGTGACTGGCACCCCTCTAGCTGTTGCCCTGATGCTGGTTCCCAGAGTGGGTAACTTTGCTCCCATTCTAGTACCGTGTGCGCCCTTTAGATGGACTCTCCTGAGAGACCGGCAGTTTCTTCTGCTGCTCCAACCCCCACTGACTTTTACAGCCAGAAGTTATGAGGCTTCACTTTCCTGGTGCTAGAGCCCTGGGTTGCATGGTTTGGCCTGGGGCAGGGATCGCTCGCTCCCCAGGTATCCTTCTCTGTGTTTATCTGCTGCGTGTGAATGTGGGATCACTCGTTCTGCCAGCCTACGCTGCCTCGCTGCTGCCAGACCTCGTCCTCTCTGCCTGGGCTCCCCGTCTCCACCCTTCCTACCTGTCTGGATGAATCTGGCTTCTTTAAATCCTTGGTTGTTGGACTTCCATACAGTTCGATTTTCTGGCAGTTCTAGGTGTTTTTTGTTTTGAGGTTAGTTGTGATCTTTGTTATGGTTGTGCAAGGAGGTGAAGCGTTTCTACCTACTCCTGCAACTTAAACTTTTTTCTTTTTAAACTTATTGCACTAATTATATTCTGTGCTCAGTTTTTCTTTCTGATTGCTAACTTATTAGGGAGGCTTTCATTTTGTCATTCGGATTTTCAAATGAAAGATGGAAAAAATCCTATGACTAAGAAGTCAGATTAAAAAAATTTTCTAAAGTAACCATAAAGGATCATTGCAGATTTTAAGGAGAAATAGTAAATTTTGAGAAGCGAATGCATACTGTTCAAGACACAAGTAAAATCAGAGATGCTTAGCCTTTGCTTAAATGACAATAGCCCTTTCTGAGATGTCCAAGGAGAGTAAATGTGATTTTCTTTGATTTGTGATTTGTGTAATAGACTGTTCCCTACCCTCACCTCATCTTTTTACTTGTCCCTCCTTTCTTCTTGGAATTTCCTCCTTTTACTGAGATTTATTTCATCCTTAAGTAACCCCTTCACTTATTCCATTTCCATCTTTAAACCAACCTGAATTGTCACCAACCTCTAACCCTACCCTCCTCTCCCCCCATCTTTAACCTCATCTCAAAGGGTTGAGACAGAGGGAGTATATGTCTGTCTTAACACATGGTACACAGTAACCACTGAAGCTGTACACTGAAAGCATTTTTGTTAAGGAGGTGTCAAAATTCCCAGGACCGAAATGTCCGTGAATCAAAACTTCTGAGTTAAATGGATATACCAGAGTGCCAATGTGTTGCTCAGACGGGCCTGCTTGAGATCTTACTAGTTTTGAGTTTACAGAATCGAATTATCCGCTTCATGGAGTCACCTAAGCTCAACATTTCATAGGCTTTATAATGCCTCTGTGTGTAGGTTCCCACAGGAATCCCCATTCTGCTTGCTGTGTTTTCATACCCACCCACAGAGTCCAAGTTCATCTAATGTATTGTTAGACAAGATGAGACTATATTTCGTTTACTTAATTTATTTCACTTTCAAAAAAAGGAATTAATTATCATTATAACTTTACCCTAATTTACAGACCCATAGTTTTAGAACTTAATTTTTAAACAGAGATTATAACTAAAAATTGAGCATAAAGACATTTCTGGGCTAATAAAATATAGCTTGCTGTAGAGCTTCTGCATTTGAAACTTTATGTAGCAAATTAAACAGCTGCACAAAGGCATATTCCTAGGAAAATAACAGCTGACAGCCTCACTCATGGGGGAAATAAAAAAAAAAAAGTCTTACAATATAGTAAAATAATTGGTGATTTTAGGAAAGGAAAGGAACTAACATTTATCTCACATTTGCTATGTGCCAGTTATCTTAAGTATGTTATTTCATTTAATCCTTATTTGCAGTCCTATAAAGTTTTATTCTTTTTTCTATAGACAAGGAAACTAATGGGAGGTCACATAGCTAATGCATAGAAGGGAGAAAAAGCAGACATTTAAAAATAATGATAGCTAACAATTATTTTGTGGCAGGCATGATTCTAAATCCATTATGTGCATCAACACTTTTAATTTTCACACACAGCTTGATAAAGTAAATAGAAATATCACTATTATACGGATGAGGATATTACAGCACATAGAGGATAAGTAACTCACCCAAGTAAGAGACAGAAGTGGAATTTAAATCCACACAGCCTGATTTCAGTCTTTGTGTTTTATCTGCTAAGATAAAGTGCCTTTGCTAATCACTTATAATCTTATTTAAAAAAGAGGGCACTAACCTGTAGTTTTTATTCGCTTTCTTTCTAACAGCCAGCCCTCATGTCTTGTCTCCAGGCAGTTTCTTCCTTTTTTTCAAGCATTTATTAATAAAATGTGGCTTTGTAATATGCAGTCTGTCTTCTTAACCATAACTCTGCACTCTGTTACCACTTGTTGACTTTTGTTTCACATGTATCCTTTAATCCCAGCAACAGCTCTGAAAAGTTGTTATCATCTTTATGTTAAAAGCTGAGGAAACAAAGGCTTAGCACGATAAAATAACTCGCCTAAGTGCACGTGGGAAACATGAAGCAGATTCAGAACTCAAAACTAGATTTGGTAACTCATACATTTTTTGCTGGGAATACAAAATAGCACAGCCAATTTGGGAAAGGCTTTAGCACTTTCTTATAAAATAAACATGCAATTACCATATAGTTTCACAAAATCCTGAATACATGAATGTTCACAGCAGCTTTATTTGTAATAGCGAAAACCTGGAATCAGCCCAGATGTCCTTCAGTAGGTGGTAAATGTTTAAGTAATCTTTGGTACATTTATACCATGGGTGCCTCAGCAATAAAAAGGGGTAAACTATTGATATAACAATAACTTGGAAGAATCTCCAGGGAATTATACTGAGATAAAAGTCAATCTTAAAAGTTTACATATTGTATCATTCCACTTATATAACATATTTGGAATAACAAAATTTTAGAAATGGAGGACAGATTAGTGGGTGCTAGTAGTTAGGGATAAAGATGGGGATTGGGTGAGGTGAGTGGGGTTATGAAATGGCAAAAGGACCTTTGTGGTGATTCAGCTGTTCAGTATCATTACTCTGGTGTTGGATACAGGAATGTAAATATGTGATAAAATTATATAGAATGAAATACGCATGCATGAACATGCATACACAGATGAGTATAAGTAAAACTGGGGAAATATGGATAAAATCAGTAGGTGGTATTAATGCCCATATCCTGGTGTGATATTGTACTATATAGTTTTTTAGTTACCATTGGGGGAAACTGGGTGTAGTATATGAGGCATTTCCCTATATTTCTTAAAACTGCATGTGAATCTACAATTATGTCAATTAAAATTTCCATGAAAAAATGTCAGGTCATGAATAGTCCTGTAGAAAAGAAAGACAAACAAGGAGTACAACAGTTAAGTAAAAAAAAAATGTTACAGAGAAGTATTAGCTCTATATATGTATAGTAAACCACCTATACTCAAGATTCAGTTCAAATGTCACTTTTCTCACTTACCAAATAAAACTTTCCTAATTACCCCAGGTGGAATTAATACTTCCTCCAATTATATCTCAGAGCATTCTGTACATAGCTTCTACTATAGTATTTATTCCAATGGGTAATGCTATTTATAAATTTTTTACACCTCCTTAGATGTGA
>PVJD01008702.1:0-54637 GCA_004026545.1 Mormoops blainvillei
TGGATGCTTTAATCGGATTATTTCATTGAATCCTCATGCCCATCCTATGAGTCATGCCTGATCATTCCCATTTTACAGATGAGGAATGAAGGCTTGCAAAATTAAAGTAACTTTCCTTAGGTCACATAACGAGAGATTGGCATAGTTAGTATTGAAACCAGACTTTTCCGACTTTAAAATCCACGGTGCTTCTAGCTCATTGTGTGCAGGTCTTCACAAATGCTTACCTGCAAAGGGGGACTTGCAGGAAGTGAGATAAAGGAAGGAAGCCCAAGGACTTTTCCCTCCTGAGCCCAAGTTTTAAGCTGCTGGTTTGAACGACAGTGGAATTAAAGAAAGGCTGTGTCAGGGAATCTTCCTGAATAAGAGTAAAAAGGAATGATTTCTTTCAGAATCTTTCTGAAGCCAAAGGCATACTGAATCCTCTGCCTTCATCAGAACCTTCCTTCGGTTTCCCCAGCGCCGGCATCTGCCCGGCATTGGTTTCCATGCCCTAAGGACAGTGTGTGTGATTGTGCTGTGAGTTTCCGTTGCTGGCCGGTCACGTCTGTGCTCAGCTGGCCTCGCCTCCTGGGTCAGCCTCTGTGGCCCACACCAGGAGACCGTGGGTGTTTGAGGCTGCCCATCACAGTGGGGCAGATTGGACAAGATTGTGGTACCCTTGGGACAGTGGCCTCCAGAGTCCCTCTATCCCACCTTTCCCCTTTCCCAGAAGAAATAGAACTTGGTAGAAATAGAGGAGGAAGACCAAGATGTAACAACACAGCAACTGTTTAAAAACAAAATGGTAACAATACAGCAATCCATGGACCGAACCATGAACAAAAGTGACACCAAATAGTACTAATGTTACCGCAGTAACGATTGACACAAGTAGTTGCAACTGGAAATGGCCTGTGTTTACAATTTCATTTATTGAGCATTATCTCTAGGTCCTGTGCTGGGCATTCTACATGGGCTACGTCAGTTCACCCAACAAACAGCCCATGAGGTGGGTGCTACTGTCACTCCCACTTGGCACATGAGGAAGAGAAGAAACAGAGAAGGTAAGTCGCTTTTCTAGGTCACACAGTTGAGGAACCAGATTTCAAATCCAGGTGAGATAACTCTAGAGCCTTCTTGTAACCACACTCTGGTGCTAACTCAAAACAGCGCCGATGATGCCTGTTGCCAGAGTGCCCTCCTCCCTGGTTTAGCAGGAGCTCTGTGGCTTTTCCGAGTGGTGCAGGGCGGTCAGATTTCTCAGAATGCTAAGTTTGTGTGTTTCGTAAATTCTAGTGATCTGCTAATTTAAATTTGGAAATAACAGACTTTAGTCATCCTCAGTAACTCACTCAGTGGATGAAGGAGCCCTGAGGCACAGGCAAATATTGGAAGATTCATGAATTGAGTAGCATTCTGAGATTCAAACAAATAACTTGCATTTTTATACAGGTTTAGAGCCACCATGGAGTCCTAGGAGCCCCAGGTCGTACTCTGAGAACTACTGACATACAGGACCAAGTCAGGGCTGCTGGAAAGAGCGTCTCCCTTGCACGCTCTCCAGTGAGATCCCTAGGGACTGGGTATACACAACTCTCCAGAGGTTGTACTACCAGCCAGGAGTCTGGGAATTTGCTTAACTTACAAAGACATGACAGTGCAATTGTGTTGCTGACTGTAGGGGTCAGAGGGCCACTCAGTCTCCCCAGAGACCCTAACTCAGAACCGGGTCTCGTGGGACAGTGTGGGTTATGCCCTGCTGCCCAGGACCCCTGAATTTGAATGTCTGGATAAGAAATGGGGACACTGCCTCGTCAAGAACTTAATCATAGTTCCTCTGATGCCCAGAGAAACCTTCATGGCATTCAATGCTTAAATATAGATAATTTCAGGCTCTTGTTAGGCGGGTGTTTCAGTAATTAAAGAAAATAGAAATTTCATTGAGATTCAACATTTCCCTTTTGGAATTATCCTCTTGAAGTCCCTTTATAATTATTCTTTTAGAAAATCTTCTGTGTTAGCACACTTAATCTAATATTATTTAATTAGATGGTGGTTTGCTCAAATTAGGGATGAATAAAGTTTCCCATGTAACCCTCAAAAAAGGCTGTTTTGTGCTTTGATACACTGATGGAGAGAACACCAAAAAGCAAGGGAGGAAGGCAGGGTCGTGCAGACATCGCCAGGTAGCGACACAAACGCTATTTCCATGCTTTAAGCTCCCCCAGCTCTATGTCACAGGCAAACAGCACAGCGGTCAGTCTGCATTTGCTAGCTGCCCTGAGCTAGGCTGTTCCCCGGGCACCTACACTGTCTAGGCACTTACTAGGACTTGGGCACGGTAGAACGAAAACAGCAAGTGTCACAATTTTCATGAGCTTACAGTTTTGTGGGGAGACAAACATTCATAAAATAATCACTAGGGAGTTTTACTTTCCAACTACAATGAGTATGAGGAGGCAAAGTAACAGGGGTCCACGAGAGTGTGCAAAGGAGTGTTGGGAGGTCATTCCGAATGGGTCCAAAGTGTGTCTTGTGACAGCTTTTGGTCTGGAATGTCTTTTCAAGGATATTTGTATAGCAAGCAGCCTGGAAAGATAGAGGTAGTAGCTCCTTCTGGAGCAGAGAGCAGCATTATTTTCTGGCCAAGGTAACACGGGTCTCCCCCTGGGCAAAGATTGGGCAGGTTTCCTAGGGTGGGGCTTCCTTCGCTGTGATGCAAACCCACTGCATGCACATTCACCTGGGCTATCCCGCACCCCTCAGGGGTCTGTGGCTTGGGGGTCAAGGGAAGCTGAAGCAAACGTGGAGCTCATGCTGCTTACTCTGCAGTGAATCACACGCCCTTGGTTTTACATCCACAAATGTTGCGTCTTCTGGCTTCCATGAAACTGTGGCAGGATGACCTGCTAGTTTGCATGTAGGGTTAATTCCCAGGTCTTTGACAATTCTTGGCACAAACCAGGGTCACAGAACTCCACCTTCGGCTCACTGGTATTGGGGTAGAAAGCAAAGACAGGTCACTGGTGAATGCTTTTCCCCGGGGGCAGAAAATGAAGAAGGCCAGCGCCGCCAGCCGGGAAGCTGCCCCACCTCTACCCTCACAGCGCTGGAAGTCCTGCGCTTCCTACTGCTGTGGAACATGGAGGAGGGTGGAGGGGGACAAGGTGCTGGACGGCTATTCGTTTTCATTAACATGAAACGAAGAGATGGGGAGCTGGTCCATTTCTCCCCATACCTTATCAGGAAGGAATCAGGTTCCTGGGGACCAATGACAGCTGTTCCCCAAGAAAAGATTGGGGGTCTGAGGTCTGAGACTGCTCCCTAATTCTGGACCTAAGGTTTAGCCACCTCAAATTTGTAGTTTTTATTTTTTATGAAATGGGAAGTTCTTTGTCTCTTGCAGACTGGCTCAGATGGTGTAATGCCACCTTTCCCCGCAACCCCATAAAGGATAGAGGACTGAGGAGATGAGCTAAGGGTTGCGGGACTGGCTGAGGCAGGGGTCTGGGCTGGGGCTTGATCTTCCTACCTTGGCAAGCCTCTCAATGCCCCTTTCTTTCTTTCTTTTTTTAAATAGTAGTTTACCTTACCATTTTTTTTTCCAATGACAGGTTTATATTAAAAATTATGTATTTCAAAAACAGATCTTTTATTAGGTAGAAGTGAAGGAATGGGGGGTGGTGATAAGTATTCAAAACCTTTTTCTGCATGTGCCTGACTCTTCTAAATTATGTTTGACTATTGATGCAAAAATTATAATACTGTCTGGTGTGGTTCTAAATGTATGTAGAGGAAATATGTGAAATGATGTCATACAGGCTGGAAGGCAGTGTGTCCATACTTCGCAGTGGAGATACTGGTAAATATCGACACAAGCAGACGCCGAGGACTGGGGACAGCTCGGCTGTTTCCGTCTCGGCACTGCGGTACCTGGTGCGGTGCCTTGCACTCTATAGATGCTCCAGGAATATTTTATGAATAAACTGATGAGGGAAGAAAAAAACAAGCAATCTTAAGGTCACAAGCGGAACCAGTTTGTTTTCCCTAACTTCAGTGCACCCATTAAGTAGTTCGACGCCAGGCCAGCATCCCACAGCAACCTCAGAACGTCCCCTCGGGCTGCGTCTGGCAATTGCTAAATTTCTTTTTGCCCTTAAGGAATCGCTATTCTTTGACCTAGGAAAATAAAACCCCTCAGAAGGGCTGGTGTGGGGAGGTAGGTATTTGTTAGGCCTCTTCAAGAGCCCCCTGCCTTCTAAGAACTTCCCACGAGCCTCTAGAGCACATTTACAGCAATATAGAAAACATAGCCCAATTTGCTTTCGGGGTACATTTCATTCCAGGTCCAAAATTATTTCTTTCAGGTGACATTTACCTTGATCTTCCCTTTCAAATAGCTTTTAGTATTGCAAAGGCCACACCTCTTTCATACCCTAACTCCTCCTCCTCTTCCATTGCCCCTTTTTTCTAATCTCTTCCTCTTCCTTCCTTCCTCCTCTTTCCTCTTCCGCATCCTCCTCCTCTCCCTCTCTCTCTCTCTTCTTCTTCTCTTTCTTTTTAACATACGCATCTCCAACAGATTTTTTTTTTTTTGGAAGGCAACAAGTTTTAGGGAAAGGGAAACATGGGATCAAGGGAGAAGTATATACTAGAAAGTAAATACAAATATAAACTCTTTGATAAATGTTTTATAAGCACAAAAAGCAAATATAGCGAATGCCCCGTACAAAATAACAGAATAAAATTTTAAACCTGGGGGTGTTCCCTTAGCAAGGCTGAAGCTATCAGTGTCTGATGTTTGGCTTTTAGGCTGCAGTCCATGTTTTCGTATGCATCACTGGGTATGTGGCACCCAGTTTCCTGTTGCTGTGGCTTTTTCTAAGAATAAATGGAAAGTTAGCAGGGTCCTGTCAACAGGATAGCCACATGCTCTCATGATGACATCTCTTTATTTTCCTTCCGGGAAGAACGCTCAGCACTCCCATTTTCTGATCTAAATGGAGAAGGTCTGCCCTGGCTTAGCCTCAGAACTTCATAGCCACAGCACCTGTTTACAGCTTCTCTCCTCTGGTTACTGTTTATAGTTTTTTTTTTCTCACAGGGGAGAACAGGCATTTGATGTGTGCTGGGAAGTACCTGGGTGTGGTGGTAAGATCCCTCTTCCCTCCAGGAGGGAACCTGGGACACAGTGAGAGAAGAAAACGAACCTGAAACTGACTCATGGTGCTTTGTAGGCAAAGGCTACCTCTAGGACCTTTTCGACAAGTCCTTCTAACATTGAAAGCATTGGACAGTCAGGGTTGGGTTTGAGTCACTGACAAGACGTGACGCCTTGGGCAAATCACTTAAACCCCCCTGGGACTTGTTCCCAAATTTATAAAGTGGCCCTCTCAACAGGAGCAGATTCAATGAGCCGGATATGTGATAACAGCCATCCAGTGGGAGGCGTCCCCAAGCAGTTATGGCAACGGCGCTATCTTCGGGGACCTGGGCGCCCTCCCTTTCTGCTCTGTCTTTTTAGTGCATGGCTGCCATTTCCAATGTCATCCATGGTGTCAGACAGTTGCTGAAACCCTAGTCTTCCTCTCTGACTTTCAAGAGATTAAGAAAGCGGGGAAGAGCCATCATTAAGGGGAGTCAGCTCCCTTTAAGCCTATTGGCTCCAAGGGATCCTGGGACAGGTAGTCTTTTATTTGGATCACAGGCTTTCTGTTGGTGAGGAAAGGCAACGTGGTGGGAGGCGTGAGTGCTGGGTAGACGACCAGCAGTTTCTGTAACGGCTAACAATCCAGCCCGGAGGGTGCAGGGGATAGTGGTCAGAGGTCAGCGCTGGTGAGCGTTGTCTAAGTGAAAGTAGGTGTTTTTCCCATAGCACTTTTTTTATTATTCTGACAGTTGGGCATGAAAATATGTGGCCCTGCAGAAGGGACATTTTTGTGGCCCTGTTTAGTCCTGTGTAGGAAATAGGAGGGTTCTATGGAAAATAAACAAGCCAGCTTGCACCTGGGCACACCTGACGAATTATTGCTGGGCAGTGGGGGGCAGCAAAGGAGCTCTGAGCAGAGAGTATCATCTCTCCTTCCCGTTCGTGAACATAAGGCCACACAAAGGCCTTCACAGCGACAGTTGTTTCAGCACCAAGGTGCAAAGTGGCTGACTTCTGGGGAATTTCAGAATAGAATGCTATTCACCATTTCTCTCATCTGGAAGATGAAATTGGGTCAAGATAGTGCCATTCTTGTGGGAAATTTCTGCTATAAGGGCCTTTCCACTCCCTTCTCTTTTATGCTTCATGCCCAATCAGTCAATAACATTGGGGATCCCCCCACCCCAAGTATCTCCTGCTTGCATCCTTTCCTCTCTGGTCACATAGCTAACGGGCCTGGATTACTGCCACCCGCCCAGTTCCTGACTGACATCCAACTCATCTTAACTAACCCGCCCACCCTCCAGAGCAGATAGCTCTTCATTAAATATATTTTTTATTCTGTCCCCCACCTGTTGAAAACCCTTCTGCTACTTCCTTTTTTTCCATAAAATTATCTGTTTGTTGAACCTTTTTACAAGGAGCGATCTATTTATTTATAGCATAATAGTGAAAATGGCTGGCGGATGAGGGCACACAGGCTCTAATGAAGTGCGGCTTCCCCCGCATGGCGGGTCCCTCCGTGACGCAGCGTGCCTAGGCTTTGCTTGCTATGTTGATGAAAAAATAGTTCGCTTTTAACATTTTTCCCCAGAGCAATACACCAGCGGCCTGTGTTGTCTTTCAGCGTGGACTATGTCACGTATTTTGTGCAGCCCTGTCAGTCTTCAGACGTGTGAGAGTGCGCGTGTGTGCTCTTGGCAGTTGGGTCAGCATGTACTTGTAACCCCCATGCTATACTCACTCTTTCATTAATTTACTGATTAATTATTCGAACACACGTTTTTTCCCAGAATTTTCTATTCACCTGGCATTGTGATGGCCCTAGAGCAGAGACCTGGGGCTCGCTGCTCTGTTCGTCCTTTGGTTGCTGAGAATGCGAAGCACAGAGGGGCCCACATGACCGGTGTGGCTGCAGACACACCGAGGGGCTCGTGTTGTGTTCTTACCGCCAGTAAATATTTGACTGTTTTAAACAACTGATACTGTTATACTTTGTGGTCAGCTAACTATAGATCTCGAGGATAGTAATCGTACTTCCCAGGGCTCCTGTCGGGCCGCTAGTTACTGGTGTGCAAGGCAGGCTCTGCTCGGCTCCAGGGGCTTCATTTTCTTGGAACCATTGCAGATGTGTGGAGTTATAATGGCAATTTTCAGCAGACAGCAATATAGTGTCTCAAAGAAAGAATGCCCTTTTCTCATTTGCAATAAGCTGCCATTTGGATCAGTGATGGGGCTGGTTGCTGTGAAAATTGAATGAGGTAACCCATCCCATGTGCTTAGAATAATGCAAGTTTATTGAAAATCTCAGTGCAAGTTAGTTATTATTCTCTATAAATGAAGCATTACTGACACACTGACAACATACAAAGAAGTAGTTATTTATCATGCAACTTCAAATTTGTACCACACTATCTGCAGTGTACGATGAATTCACATTAAAAATAAATTCCGTCTTTATATTTTTCCTCAACATTGAGGAATTTCAAACATTCAGAAAAATTGAAAGAAGTATACATTGACCGTCCATGTGCCCACCTTCTGAATTAAAAAATTTGGCCCTGGCTGGTGTAGCTCAGTGGATTGAGCACCGGCCTGTGAACCAAAGGGTTGCCGGTTCAATTCCCCAGTCAGGGCACATGCCTGGATTTCCGGCCAGGTCCCCAGTGTGGGGGCGCGTGAGAGGCAACCACACATTGATGTTTCTCTCCCTTTCTTTCTCCCTCCCTTCCCCTCTGTCTAAAAAAAATAAATCTTAAAAAAAAAAGGACACTTTGCTGCATTTGCTTTGTCACGTATTTATCTACCCATCCCTCTATTGGCCCATTTTAAAATGCATTTCAAAGTAAGCTAAAGGTGTTAGGTATTTCATTCTTCAAATTCATGCAGATCATTAACTAGAGTTCAATAATTCATGGGTTTTTTGAGGTAAGTTTACATAAAGTATACAACGTTTAAGTGAATCACATGATAAGTTTTGACAAATTTTTGGAGGAGGTCATGGAGAGGACATGACCACAGGTTGACCCACAGGCTGGGCCCAGCAGTAGGGGACTCCTTACCCCCTCCTGCACCTGCTCACTAGTCCTGTAACCAGGGCCACTTTCCAGGATGCAGCCTTGGGAGAGTAATGCGTTATTAAGAGCATCTTACGTGTTACAGTCACCAAATCCAGTTAAGGTCTCTAGATAAACTTTTACTCTTCTGGAGGGCTGGTGCAGGGATCCACTGAAGATAAGTCTTGTAAGTAAGTTCCCTTCCTTGTTAAACCTGCCACCCACCAATCTGAAGTGATCCCCTCTTTCTGTGGTCTCTCCCTGCCCTCTGTGAGTATGTGTGTGTGGGGGGACAGTTTGTGAACCAACACAAATGCATATACCTGTGTACCCAACACATTATCATTACCCAGAAAATTCCTCGTGTCCCTTCCCAGTCAATGACTATTGTCGCAACCCCTGGAGGCAACCACTGTTGTGATTTCTTTTTTGTTATAGCTTAGTTTTGCATTTTAAAATATCATATAAATGAATTGATAGAGTATTTATTATTTTGTATAGGACATTTTTTGCTCAACGTACTATTTTTCAGATTCATCCATGACATTGAATGTATTAGTAGGTCTTCTCTTTTTAATTTATGACTAGCAGTATTACATTATTTGTATGACTGTAACAGTTTGCTTAGCGATTCTCCTGTTGATGGACACATGGAATATTTTCAGTGTAGGGCTATTACAAATAAAAGTGCTGTGAACTTTCTAGTACATGAATTTTTGTGGACATATACTTCATTTGGGGTGATAAATATGCAGGAGTAAAATTACTGGGTGATAGGGTAGATGTATGTTTAGTTTCTAAAAACTACCGTCATTTCCCTGAGGTGGCCACAGCATTTCATGGTCCCAGCGACACATGTGTTTGCGGTCACTGTGCAGCCTTGCCCCGCTTGGCGTTAACAGTCTGTCTCAGCTTAGCTGCACTATGGTTGCGAACTGGAATTGCAGTTTTAATCTACGTTTCTCTAAAGACTAATATTGCTTGAGCACTTTTTCATGTGCTACTGGTCATTCATATATCTTTTATGAAATGTCTGTCCACATTCTTTACCCACTTAAAAAATGATTTTTAACTAATTTTAGATTTACAGAAAGTTGCAAAAATAGTACAGTTTCTCTATATGCCTCATCTAGCTTCTCTAATGTGAACATCACATATAACTATAATACTATTATCAAAATCAGGAAATTAACATTGGCACAATACTGTTTAACTAAACTATAGACTTAATTCAGATATACCAATTTTCCTACTAATGTTCTATTTTTGTTTCAGTGTTCTATATAGGATCGCACATTACATTTAATTTTTATTCTTATACCACACCCCATCTTTTTAAAAAATTGGGTTGTTATCTTTTTATATTATTAAGTTCCAGGTATATTTCATACATTCTGGATCCAAGTCTTTTGTTAGGTATGTTCTTTGAAATTGCTTTTCCAGTCTGTCATTTACCTATTCAATTTTATTAATGTTAAATATGATGATGTCTAATTTATCAATTTTTTCTTTTATGATTATATTTTTCTGTGCTCTATTTAAGAAATCTTTGTCTATTCACACTTATGAAGAAATTATCCTATTTTCTTATAGAAAATTTGTAGTTCTAGCTTCTATGTTTAGATTTATAACCCATTTCAAATTAATTTTTGTGGATGGTGTACAGTAGATGTTGAGACTACTGTATTTTTCCCCATGTGGACACCAAATTGTTCCAGGACTATTTGTAAAAAGATGTACTTTCTCCATTGGTTGTTTTGGTTCTTTGGCTGAAAATCAAATGATTTCATAAGTGTCTGCCATTGATCTATTTTTCTGCCTGTATGCCATTACTATACTGTCTTGATTATTGTAGCTTTAGAGCAAGTCTTGAAGTTGGTTAGTGTGAATTCTCTAAGGCTGTTCCTCTTTTCCAAGATTGCCTTGGCTTTTCTAGGTACTTTGCATATCTATATAAATTTTAGAATCAGCTTGTTAATTTCTACCAAAAAGGCCATATAGCATTTTTACTGGGATTTGGGAAGAAATATTGTCATAAAAATGCAGCCTTCAAATTCACGAACATGATAAATTTTTCTGCATATTTAGAAACATTATTTCTAAATATTTCCAAGATTTCCATGTTTTTAAAGCCTTCCTCTTTGGTTTCTTTTAGCAATGTTTGTAGTTTTCTATGTCTTATCCATCTTTTGATACATCTATTTCTAAGTACTTTGTGTCTTTTGCAGATATTGTAAATAGAAATTTAAGGCATTTTATTTTCTAATTTTCGGCTACCAATGTATGAAGGTAGAATTGATTTTTGTATGTTGACCTTGTGAAGTTCTTCTTTTAGTAGTTCTGATATGAGTCGATATGCAGATTCCTTAGAAATTTCTAAGTAAATAATGTCATCTGCGATTAGAGAGAGTTTTACTTCTTCCTTTCTGATCTTTATGCCTTTCTGTTTTCTTGCCTTATGTACTAGCTAAGACCTCTGGTACAATACTAAAGAGAAGTAATAAAAATACATTTTCCCAGTCTCGTGGGGAAAGTGTTTAATGTCTTATCACTGAGCATGACAATGCTGTTTTTATTCTTAGATGTCCTTTATCAGATTGAGGTTGTTCGTAATTTGCTGAGAAATTCTGGCATAATGGGCACTGAATTTTTTCAGATGCTTTTTCTGTGTCTCTTGAAATGATCAAAAAAGTTTTTCTCCCTTAATCTGTTAACATGATGAATTATACTGATTTTCCAATGTTAGACCACACTTACACATCTGCGATAAACCCCAATTGATCATGATGTATTACTATTTTCATATATTACTATATTTGATTTACTAATATTTCACTGAGGACTTAAAAAATTTATTTATTTTTAAGTACGCATTCAATAGTATTCTGATTCACTTTCAGATATACAAAAAAGTGGTTAAAATCATATTATATTTTTTGTAATTTCCTTGTCAACCTTTGTATCAAACTTCATATAAACCTCATAAAATGAATTATGACACAAACTCTGAAAGACTTCATGTTAACATTCATATTAGTTCTATGAATCTTTAAGTAGCTACTAGAATATTTTATTTAATTAACTTTTTTAAGAGAGAAGGGAAAGGAGGGAGACAGAGAGGGAGAGAAACATCAATGTAAGAGAGAAACAGCGATCAGTGCCTCTTGTATGCACCCCAACTGGGGACTGAACCCACAACCCAGGCATGTGCCTTGACTGGGAATTGAACTGGTGGCCTTTCCTTATGCGAGGTGACACCCAACCAACTAAGCCACACTGGTCAGGGCTCTGCTATGAACCTTTGTTAGAATTCACCAGTTAAATTGTCTAGGCCTGGAGGTTTCTTTGTGGGAAAGTTTTTGATAATAGACTTAATTTCTTTAATAGATAGGTATAGTACTCTTCATATTTCCTATTTCATTTTGCATCATTTTGCTAAGTTATATTTCTTGAGGAAATGATACTTGCATCTAAGTTATAAAAATTTCCTTTGTTTATAACATTCCTTTTTTTGTCCTTCTAGTGTCTGTAGGATCAGTAATGATATCTCCCCCTCTATCTTCATTGTTGATAGTGCTAATTTGCATTCTCTCTCATTTTTCCTAACCGGTCATCTTAGGGACTTATCAATTTTTGTTATGATTATCTAAATAGTCAGGTTTGAGCTTAATTTATCTATTTATTTTCACTTACTTTCATTCTTATCTATTACTTTCTTTCTCTTTGGTTGTATTTTGCTTTTCTTTTTCAACCTCTCATGGGGGAATCTTAGGGCATTAATTTTTGTGGGATTGCATTTTCCAAAGATGGTCATAAAATAACTTTATCTCACCTGCTCTCCTAGAACTTTATCGCACCCTGTCAAGAGTGAAGTCTAATTTCCCTCCACTTGAATTTTGGGAGCTTGTGATTGACTTGTAGCTAATATAGTGCAGTGGAGGAGATGCTATGTAACTTCCAAGTTAGGTTATGAAAATGCTATGTAGCTTCTGACTTGTTTGCTATAAGTTTTATGCCTGGAGCCCAAGCCTTCAGGTAAGAAGGCCAGTCACCCTGAGGCCTCAATGCTGTGAGAAAGCCACGCTATATGGACAGGCCATGTGTGGGTGTTCAAACAGTCCTTGCTTCTGAGTCCTCTCAGCCCATGAGCCAGACAAGTGAGTGAATGAGTATTAAGATGATTCTAGATCCAGCCATCGAGTCCTCCCCAGCTTTCAGGTCTTCCCACGTGATGCTTGTTTACTTTCCAGACGTTCTAGTAGCTGAAGTTTCAGCAATGCAAGTGCTGCTTACTGAAGCCTGCCCACCAACAAAAGACTATCTGAAAGACAAAGTTGCCCCAGGCCAGCCCATTCGTCCAGTGCTAACGCTCCTCTAATCTTCGCCTGCTGCTGGTGACTCTGGTGTTTTCGGGTGGGTTTGTCTTACAGAAGCTCCTCTGCCATTCATTAACAGAAGTGGAAACTAAGGATCTATCTTTAAATCCATGAAATTGCATTATCCGCTCTCTTAACAGAGAGTTAATCCATTCAATGCAAATATTTCGTATTTGTCACAATTTTAGTAAACTTGTTAAAGAATAGTTTCAACTTTTAACATATTACAGGTCTCCCCTCTGGAAGGCTCCTGGTCCCTCTCAGCCTGGTCTCTGTCTGCTCCAGAGATCAGCTTCAGTTGCTCCGCCTCCTGAGTTCACATTGAGGATCCTCTGGGTAACTGTCGTTGGAAAACTGTCCTTGGAAACCTTAGCAGTTACTTTGTTTCCTGGGTAGATTTTTCAGAGAGTAGATACAGCCCAGCAGGCCTCACAAACAAACAAGGAAGAAAAAGAGAAAAGTGAAGACTTCTTCAAGGGAAAGGTCTTTTCTAGTGAGAGACCCTTACAGCGGCAGGCTGGTAGTGCTCGGGGTGGTCAGAGAAGGCCTCCCTTCAGGCTTCCTGATGTCTACACCACAGAGCATTTACCTCTGCGTCCCTGTCCCCCGCCCCAGGCTGCCCTGAGCTTGTGTCAGCAGCACTGAATGCCATCTGCTTCCCTGTGACATCTTGTTTTTTGCTTGGATTAGTTTTGGCTGGGGTACAACATGTGTCCACCTCCCCTCCAGGAGGTGGGAACAGAGATTTTGTGGGAAACAAAATGTGAGGCCTATCCTCAAAGTCAGTTGGAGCTATTTGTTATAATTCATTAAAAGTGCAATTCTCTTCAGAACATGAAATGGGGATAATGACTTAAAAGACAGATCAATGCACAGCTGAAAATGAACCCAAGATAATAAAAGTGGAGAAGGAGTAATGATGCAGAGAGGGGATCAAAGTTTTGGGTTAATGTCACACCTATTTAACTGGGGAGGTTATCACCAAGAATTTGAGAAATGATCCGCATGCAGGGAGGTCTGCGACGTTCGGTGTGTGTGCACATGTTTGCGTGGAGGAGTGGGTGTGAAAGCTGTGTGATAAAAAAGAACAGGCCACGTATAGAGACTGGGAATGAATCCAGGAGTCTTCCCATTCTTTTTCTTTCCTGTCTCTACACTTTCTGTTTTTCTTTCTTTCTTTTTTAAAAAGTGCAGGTCTAACTTACAGTATATTACATATAACCAAGTTTTAGATTCAAGTAGCCCCGTCACTTTCTGTCTGTGTGACCTGGATTTTCTAATATGAATAATGGGGAATATGATAAGCAAAGCTGAAGGATCGTGGTGACAATTGATTGGGATAAGCTATCCAAAAGCACCTAATATAGTCCTTGGCAATAGCAGCTGCTAAAGCTGGCTTAGTTTCCATCCCTCTCACCCTTATCTCTTTCTCATCAGACCAATTTCTTTTGTCACATAATTCAAGCATTAATTGGGTGTATTGTTACAGTTCTAGCATCTGTGTCTCACAGAATTACGAATTCATATAATCCTTGGTGTGGAAGGAATCATAGATTTTAAGGGACTCACTCAGCATCTTTCAACTTGTTCAGTGGACAAGTATTTATTTAACATTTTCTATGTGCCAGTCACTGTGGGATACAGCAGTGAACAATGTTGACTCGGTCCTCACCCTCTGTGATACTTAAAACCTAGTAGGGCAAACAGGCCTTCTTTAAGCAAAGTATTACACAGGTAACTAATAAATCACAACTGTGCGAAGTGGCCAGAAGCGAAGAGCTCTGTGAGTATAGTGGGGAACCTGGTGTAGACTGGAGCATCAGGGAAAGCAGCCCCAGAGAAGCGGCTGTGCGTTGAGCCCTGGAGGATGAGCTGGAGTTAGCTTGGTAAAGAGTGGGAGGGGAGGAAGGAAGCCACATCTGAGAAACTAGAAAGCATCCCAGTAGCAGAATACAGGTGGGAGGGGTTGAGGGAACTGGGTGAGTTGTATGGTTGGCAGCTACTGAGAGGGGAAGCTCAGGAGAAGCTGAAGAGGTGAGGGAGGTAGGGGCTAGCACATCTGCGCGGGGAGTCGACAGCACGAAACAATGTACAATGTTGGTTTCCTTAGTTAGGTCATCTGAGTGGTTCTTGTCAGGTCTCCATGGCAGTTCAGGGCTGTGGGGGCCTGTGTGGGATAGATGTGCAGAGCTGATGGAGGGCTTAAAGCAGAAAATTTAGAGGAGTCAAAATCAAGGAGTCACTTCTTCCGAAGTGGATTAATGAAATGCTGAACAATGAATCCAAGTGTTAAAGAAATGCTTTTCTAGCTGGAAACTGACCAGGGTGGAATGTTGACATCAAATTTTATAGGTTTTTATTTTGCTTAAAAATGTGTACTTAACCTGCTTTTGAGAACAGGCTCAAAGAATGCTTCTTTTTATATCAGAATTTTTTAAAATGGAATTTATTGGAGTGACATGGTTAACAAAATTATATAGGATTCAGGTGTACAATTCTATGATACATCATCTGTGTACTGTATTGTGTGTTCACCACCCAAAGTCAAGTCTCCCCTGTCACCATTTAACCTACTTTGCATCCCCTTGCTCCCCTTTCCCTCTGGTAATCACCATACTATTGTCTGTATGTCTTTGTTTTTTTCTTTTTTGCTTAGTCCCTTCACCTTTTCTACCCAGCCCCCAATCTCCCTCCCCTCTGACAGCTGTCAGCCTGTCCTTTGTATCTATGAGCCTGTTTCTATTTTGTTTGTTATCTTATTTCATGCATTAGATTCCAGATAGTCTATTCAATAAATAGTGTTGGGAAAATTAGACAGATACATGCAAAAAAAAAAAAAAAGAAAGAAATTAGATCATCTTCTTGCACCATACACAAGAATAAACTCAAAATAGATTAAAGACTTAAGTGTAAGTCTTGAAACCTAGAAGAAAACATAGGTAGAAAGATCTTGGACCTTTCTTGTAGCAATATTTTTTCTGATATATCTACTCGGGCAAGTGAAACAAAAGAAAAAATAAGTGAATGGGACTATGTCAAACTGAACAGTTTTTGCACAGCAAAGGAACCCATCAACAAGGTGAAAAAACAACCCACCAAATGAGAGAACATATTTGCCAATGATACATCTAATGAGGGGTTAATATCCAAAATTTATAAAGAACTCATACAACTCAACACCCCCCCCGCCCAAAAAAACCCCCTCCATCCAATTAAAAAATGGGCCAGGTGCTGAATAGACACTTCTCCAAGGAGGGCTTCTTTAGGCTCGTTCTACCTAGCTCACTGCTAGCTGCAGGGAACTCCTCACAGGAACTTGTAAGTAAGCAATTCTGGTATTAAATTAGCTCCCAGCTATCTTAAGCAAATATCCTACAAGAGAAATTGTATTATCTAACTGGCCAGTTGATTCTTGGCTTTTTTCAGCTTCGAGAAAGAATTTAAATGGGATCCCTCTGTGTTTCTCTCATTTCAAACCCTCTAGAGCAGATAAACATTATCATGAAACTGGTCAAGGGTGAAATTTAAATAAATAGTGATTGGAAAGGATGATAGTAAGAGTTTCCAACTCACAAAAACAGACAAATTAGTTTAATTAACCGCAAAATTTGGAGGACAAAGATATAAGGAGAATTATTTATGCTGACGTGTGGTGCATGCTCAGTGTTTTTGTAAACAAACCTGTTAGGGGGAAGGAACCCCCGCCCCAATATAATTACCCCTCAAAAATGCTCCAACAAAGCGCAATTTGGAGCCCAGAACCTATTTTTCTCCTTGAAGTCACTCTCCCTTTATAAGTCAGTGGATAGGACAACCCTCCCTCTCCCAAACAGGCCTTCCTCTGTTGCGTCATGACACTGCCTGTCTTACTCTGTCCAACCCTCCTGTGTATTTCTGTGGGGATCATGATGGCTGTTCATGTGGTTGAGTCATTGTCTGAACAGAAAAAATAGAGGCTGTCTTTTATGCTATTATTTTCTCGGTGATTGAAGTGGGAGGGAGAACTTTGAATATACAAGAGACCGTAACACAGAGTGGTAGACTTGGCTCAACAGTTAGCAAGAGATGCCTTCAAAACAAGGTGGACAGTCAAATTTTATTCCTTCAACCCCTACATAAAGCTGCATAGACACTAGCAGACTTAAAATTGCTCTTCTGTTAGTCTGGTTGCATAGACAAGAATCACCTTGACATAGTAAAGTAGAGATCAGTGTGCTTTAATCTGGAGAACGAGGAAAACATTCTGACAAGGCCACAGTACAATGTAGTTTGTCTGTTTCTGTAGGGAATATCTATTGATTTTTGTCTATCTAGGGATTTTATATATTTTTGAGAACTCCTCTTTCCTCTTCCTTCCTTCTTCCTCCCTTCTTCCTCTCTTCCCCTCCCCATTCCTTCTGTACTACCTACCTACCATTCCCTGTGGACCTATCAATCATGACAGGTGGAGTTGTTAATCTTTATACAATATACTCTGGCTATGGACTGTGATTCAGGTTCTGGCCAATCATAACCCCCTATTTCTCTGTATACAGAAACTGGTCCTGAGTTGTCCATGATCCAAGCAGGGCACATCGGAATTCTTTCCTGGAAGCAGTAATAGACATTGAGAGACGAACTATCTTTCTGCTGGAGAAGATAAGCTGGTAGGATGTTACTCTAGGGCCGCTGCTACCACCCTTTTTGCTATCTGGAGAGACACTAAGCTGAGAGGAGTAAGACAAATAATTTTGATATAGTCGAACCTCTAATTTTATTTTCTGAGGCTCTGGTTCTTACAGACCCACCTCTCTCCCTCCCTCCCTCCCTCCCTCCATTCCTTTTCTCCTTCCTTCCTTCCTTTCTTCCTTCCTTCCTTCCTTCCTTCCTTCCTTCCATTCATTCAACAATTGTTATTAAGAATTTGTATTTCAGACACTTTTCTAAGGGTGGGGGAAATTATGGTGAACAAGACAGATAAGGTTCTTGTTCTCTTGGTCCTTAGAAACCAAGGGAGAGGAAATACTAGGGAGAGGAAATAGACAACTGATTAGTAAACAAATAAATAATTGCAGTAACTGCAACTAATGATAAGGGCTATGAAGAAAATAAAATGGGAAACTACTGAGTAGAAGAAGCCTGGCTCAAGGTGGGGAAAAGAGCTGACTCCACCTGAGTGTTCAAGGAAAGTGTCATTGAGGGAGTACTGCTTGAGCGATGCCAGAAGTACAAGGACTGCCCGCGTGGGGATTAGGAGAGCAGGCAGTCCAATGGCGGAAACAGTCTGAAGAAAAAAAGCCCTAATGAGGAAAAGACGAGGGTTTCCCAAGAAGAAAGATAAGTTAAGAAAAAGGGGAAGTATGAGGGAGAAGGTGGAGTAAGATGAGATTGGAGATGATATAAGACTTACTAGAAGGTGAGATTTTATTTCAGAGCTGAGGAAAGACTTTGGAAAGTTTTAAGCAAGAAGATGACATTATTAGATTTGAATTTAAAAGAGTACTTCGGTTACCATCCAGGGAATAATTATAGAGAAGAAAGAGTAAAAGCCAAGAAGCTAGTTCAATGTTTTGCTCTTGTATCAATTAGGATGATTATCATTATAACAAAGCTAATAAGAATTATTATATTATTAATGCACACACAGTTCCAAGAGTGATTCTCCAGTCTGACAAATACCATTCAGGACACAGGCTCTTTTCCATCTTTTAGCAAGTTGTGCTCGGTGTAGTAACTTGATTTTAGGGCTCTACTCTCTTGTTTCCTGGATGGTGCCCAGTTCTAGGCATCTTATGTAGACACACAATGTCTGGATGATGAAGAAACCGCCCTCTAGTGATCTTCTTGTTATTAGCACTGAAACCCTTTCTAAAGCCCTTTTCTACCCCAGAGACCAGGATTGGGTCGCGTGTCAAGGGTCTTCCTGAATTTGTCACTTAACAACTCATCTTGACTAATGGGCTCTCTTTTGTTGTCATTGGGTCTAATGGGGCCAAAGATGGTGATTGGCAGGTCCTGGTAACATTGTTACTGTTTGCGAGCTGGCCCTTTTGAGATCGATTCATATCATCACTCTCTTGGTCCATTCCCTCATCTTCTTTGTCATTTTTTAATCTTGCTCATCAATGTGCCCATCTTCATTTTTACATGTTGGTACCCTGACAGTTCCTCTTCTCCTGAAGCCAGGTGCATTATTTTCTTCTGACAGTACTTGCTCTGAGTGACTTTGGTCCAAGTCCCGGCCCGGCCGCTTCATTATAAAGCACCGTGCTTCTCCTATTGTCTCCGATGCTGCCGCCCACCCTCCTCCACCGCACTGCTCATCCTCCACTTGGCAGGAATGAGGCTATTTCTCAGGAAGCCCTCAGAGAGCAATGCTGGAGTCCCTCCCAACGCCAGATTGCTACTGCTATTCTGTGAAGCGTCTTATCGTCCTCATAACAGAGCCAATATAGTAATTTCCTACTGAAGTTACTCTGGGTTTGATTTTTGTCACTTGCCATCAGTGTTCCTGAGTAAACATACTTGCCGTGTATAGGTTGCATTCTCGATGGGAAGAGGAAGATAAGTATAGATAAGTAAGGCTTGAAGAGGAAGACTACCTTGTCCCATTTAATCAGCTGAATCAGCGGCAATGCTGGGAAGAGCTTCCTTGGCTGTCAGTTTAGTGGTCTTCCCACTCTCTGCAGCCTGTGAAGCCTCTTCCCCTATCTAGCGTCACTCCCTGTTTCATATCTCACTTCAGTCAGGGCTGCCGCGCTCTCCAAATGGAAGCGGACGGAGGCGAACTCTACTCCCGTCCGCGGTCCCTGCAACTCTAGTGTCATGCTTCGTTGAGTCTCCTACCCTGAATGTCTTTTAGCTGGACACCGGATCTGACTTTATGTACAAATAAGGTAAGTAGCTACCCAGTTGGAAAGAGTGGATAAAAAATTACAAGACCCTCTTGCTTTCTCTCTCTCCATAGGCAGCAGCAGTCTCAATACCCCTAAAGGGGAGAAACGAGGCATCACAGCTCGTAATCATGTAAACTTGAATTTGTTTATCACATTAGCTGATAAAATGAGTCACTCAAAGTGGTAAGGAAATGGACTCAGTACATTTTGATAAAACTGATGATTGAGTGATCAGATCACTGACTCTTAGTTTAGAAGGAATCTTCAAGTTTGATTTAGTTTCTGCCTAAGACCATGTAGTCCAGAAAGACTTAATTTGAGATCTAGATTGGGGGGGGGGGAGGCGTGGTTTACAAACCTCCTAAGATAAAATGCAAACTTTCTGGGCAATTTTTGGTAAAAAAGGTTAATAAGTTTCATTAGCTTCTTACGGCGTCCCGCACGGGGCTCGAACACTCCAGAGAGTGCAGCGAGCTCCTCCCCACCTTGCCTCTGCCTCCTCCTCACCCCCTTCCCCTTTTGGGAAACAGCCAGTTTATTGCCAGTTTCTCCAGCTGGAGTAAGCAGACCCCTGAGGTATATGAAGGAGGGTGGGAGGTTCTAGAGTAAAACACAGACCGTCTTCCCCTAGTGAAACTTTCACTAAAAGATTTGGACAAAACTTATTTTAATATTTTCACAAAAACCTTATATAAGATAATAGAGCAAAAGCATGTAAAATTTTGCATGAATCTGTAAGTTAAAACATGGGGTTTACGCTCAGCAGCTCCTCTGAGCGCTGCCCATTCACCCTGAAGCATGAGTTCATGCTTCCTAAGGGATGTGTAAGGTATTTGAGAAGAAAAGTTGCAGGGGCTGACATATCAAAAAAGGGACAAATTCCAGAGCAGGAAAACCTGGTTCAAAACCTACTTCCACCTCTTACTAGCTCTGTGTCGTTGGCAAAATAGTTCTAGCATCTGGGAGTCATTCTTTCCTTAGCTATAAAGTAAGGATAATAACCCCCCTCACCCCCACCCCGCCAACAAGTTGTTGTGGGTTTCATGGCAGTGAGGACTGAGGGGCGCCTGGCACACAGTAGGCCCGAACTGAAGTCTGCCTCCAGGAAGCTCTCTTGTTGGTCTTAGTTCTGTCTTTTAGGGCCTGGAGAGTAAGTATATCCGTCTTTTGCCTTCCTCCAGTGCAATCCTTCAGTCACATTTTTAAATATTGTGGTAAAATACGCGTAACATAAAATTTACATTCTAACCATTTTAAAGTATGCAAGTCAGTGGCATTTAGTACCTTCACAATGATGTACAACCATCGCCTGTGTTGCGTTCCAGAACTTTTCATGACCACTAACAGAAACTCTGTCCCTATTAAGCAGTCATTCCCCATTCTGCCCCCCTCCCCCCGCCCCTCCCCCCCCACGCCTCCCCAGGCCCTGGCAACCAGTAACCTGCACGAGGCAGAATGGATTTTCCTGTTGTGGCTGTCTCATATAAATGCAGTCCTACACCATGTGGCCTTTTGCGTCTGGCTTCTTTTTCCTTAGAGCTCGGAACAGTGAAGAGACCAAGGGGAGGTCAGAGGAAAGGATGGCAGGAGGCACCGAGGGGCGGAGAAGGGCAACGGCAAACATTTTTACCTCACTCTGTAGCCCCAGACCCCACTTTACGCCTCGTAGTCAACATCCAGCCATGTTGCTGCGGGCCACAGGGCCTGGCACGGTGTCTGTGCCAGCCATCTCAGTGATGAGTGTGAGGCCAGGGGCGCTGCCACAGCCAAGGCCAGCCTGGGCAGCCGGTGCTGGGGAAGCAATCTTTCAAGCTGGCCGAGGCCAGCGGGGTGTCATGTGCTGTTTGTCCTCGCATGGTGCAACGGAGCCCATCCTAGGAACAGCGCTCCGCCAGACATTTGCAGGAAAGGCAAACCAGGCTGGCCTGGCTGTGGCCTTTGGAAAGGCACAAAGGCCACTCATGTGTGCAGCCAGCGAGCTGCACGGGCAATTAAATCACTCCCAAGGAAAATCTTGTTTGAGCACTAAAGGTCACGGCTATGATTTGTCTGTGATTCTTTGTCAATACGTTTTTCTAACCAAGTACCACATAAAGGGTCCATTATATGGGCTCCGGCGTGGCCTGCGCGCCCAGGGATGGGAACGGAAAAGTCTGTGGGCAGGCCCCGTTAAACGCGCCATTTAACGTTGCTCAATCACTCTCCATCTTCGCCTGCCTTTTGTTTATTCAAGTCCTAATTCATGTGTGTGTTTGGGGTGGGGGTAGGGGGGGAATTAATGTAACTAGAAGTTTAGGGTCTCATAAAAGGCTTTAACTAGCTTCACAAAGATATTCACAGATGGCTGCACAGTAAACATTGTAGAGGCCTAGAGCTGGGTGAGAAGTTTGGAGAATAAAGCCCTGAATTGTGTTTGTGTTTTGCTTTCAAGATTCCAGGCTGGTTACAGTAAATCACTGGGTTAAACACAGGGATTTCTGCTTTCCCCCTGGGTCCTGCCCTGACCTTTCTCACAGACGGGACCTAGAGACACTCCTGCGTCAAATTCTGGCTTAAGGCTTAAGAGTTGTGGGCATTTCACAGGCTCTTCTAGGGGCTGGTGTTGGATAACAGCTCAAGCAACTGGGTCTGTTTCTGGGACCAGCAAAGTTACTGAATCCCACAGCCTTGACTGTGGCCACCCAGCTCCACAGGAAAAAATGAGTTCCCAGTTGCTGAAGGGGCAGCCCACGTGGACAAGCGTCTTTTCCTACAGAAACTCCCACTCAAATCCCACGTTCTCCGTGAAGGCCTGAATAACTTAGAAGTTTAATTTTTCTCCCCCCAAGAGTAAGACCAGGGCAAGTATGGCAGCTTCATGACGACACCAGAGACCTAAGTCCCTTGGCTCTTTCTGTTCTTCCATTCCTTAGTTTGTGGTCCCTGTTTTAGCTGCAGCTGTGTTTGTTGCCTTTAATGTAAAACATGAAAATATGCACTTTTCATTTCTCTCTTCCATGAGAGAAACCTGGAGGCAGGCAGGCAGTCCTCTTTGGTGATTCCTCAAGGCCAGCAGGGACCAGGCTTCTTCCAGGTAATCGCTTTGCTGTGTCCAGGGTGGGGCTGTCATCCTTCAGTCTAGGGCGTCCTGGCCATCAGCTCCGGGTTCTAGGCAACACGGTGGAGAAGGGGAAAGGGTACACTCTGACCTTGTGAAGGTTAGAAAAGAAAGAGCCCAGCGTTTGGAGGCCAGGGAGATGAAGGTGATATCCAGGTGAGATCTAGACGAGATCAAGTTAAGACGCAACAGTAATTTTATGACTTCTTTTTTTGTAAAATGCGTATAGAATAATGAGAAAGCCAGGATGCTGGTTCACATTTTATTGGGTGATCAATGTGACCTTTGGCCTCGATTTCCTCATTTATGCAACAAAAAGGGTAGAGGTTCTAGAAAACAGACTATGAGATTGGGCTCCCTTGGTTCGAGGAGGTGAAGGGCGCCCTGACGAGTGTGGCTCAGTGGGTTGGGTGCTGTCCTGCAAAGTGAAAGTTTACTGGTTCGATTCCCAACGAGGGCACATACTTGGGTTGCGGGTTCGGTCTCAGTCGGGGCACATACAAGCGGTGACTGATCAAGATTTCTCTCTCACACTGATGTTTCTCTCCCTCTTTTTCTCCCTCCTGTCCCCACTCTCTAAAAATAAATAAATAAAATCTTAGGAAAAAAGAATGTCAAGAGTTTCAGGATCAACCGAAACAGACTTACCGGCAGAGTAGGGGCCCACTGAGAGGATGAGTCCAGGAGGAAAAGGCTGGGCAGAGTCCAGGAACTGGATCAGAAAAGCTGAGAGCCAGCAAGACACGACCAAGAGCGTGTGGGGATGGAGACAGCAGGATGCAAGGGAAATGGGAGAATTTCATTTGGAATGGAGGTAGCCAGGAATCAAAGTACCCAGGGGTAAAATGAGCTGTGCAAGAACTAATTGAATACAGGTGGCCCATCTGCCCACCATTCCTCTTAAGTCTGAGCTTTTTGGGTTTGGAAGAAGTCTCTGAAGGTGGTGGAACCTCTCAGGATGGGGATACATTAGGACCATGTCTCTCATGGCCCTAAAACTGCTGTGATTCCACGTTGAATGAAGAGGCGATAAAAACGCTGAGAAAACGTAAGCTCTTCGGGGAGCTGCTGCCTCTGGCATCTATGTCCTTTCCGGTCCTGGGTTGGGCCTCGGGCTTCACTCGCTCTGGAATAGCAGTGGGCAATATTAGATTCAGGGTATCCAGACACATAGAAAGCTCTCTATCAGGCAGGGATAAATGGGACAAGCCAAGCCAAAAGACTGTGGGGACTTCCTGAGACTGATCGTGCTCATCTGGCTTTTAAGAGGTGGGGTTTTGTGCGAAGTTCCTCTCCGGTTTGGAGGAAAGGAAAGATTGGCAGGGAGTGAACTGAGGCAAAGAAAGCTTCCTGAAAAGTTTAAGTATTGGAGTTTAGAATTGGTGCAGGTAAACATCCTTTGTTGAGAGAAGCAGGTAAGGTTTTAATGCTTCTGAGGATATCAAGAATTTTTCAGATTCTCTCAAGTAAACGGCAAGAGGCAGGTGTATGCTTCCAAATAGTTTCCTCAGCTGTCTCGAGGCTTTTGGGACTCGGAATTCCAGAAATCATTGTGCTGTTTACCCAAATTCCCAGTGACTGCTCTGCATGCGGTATTCACTGGTTCTTGGTGCTTTTGTATTTTATTTGACTGGTGACATATGCAAGAGAGACAGGAGCAGGAGGAGAAAACCGAGGGCTGCAGTTTCTTCACGAAGGAGCCCCAGCCTCTGGGGCATTTATCCCCTAGTCCCTTAAGGGGGAAGCTGGGAAGAGAGGCTCCTGAAGCAACTGCTGTCAAGGTGCCCTGCTGAGTTGAACTGCAGTCAGCTTGGCTGGAGGGGAACTTTCCCGGATGATGAGAAAAACTGAGGGTAGTGTTGGGTTTCAGACAAAATAAAAGAGCCTTTTTCTTTGCTTCTCTCTTGCTTGTTTTGTGACTCTATCAAAAAATAGAATCAGGACGTGCTTTGGCAGATAGACATTTCTATATTTCCAAGTGGACTCAAATAACTTATTAGAATTTATTTATAACAGATAGAGTTCACCTTTTTTTATAATGTTAGGAGGAACCAATTTGTTGACAAGATAAATAGCAAACGAGTCAAAGGATCTTGAAAATAATATTTTAAAGGTTTACAATAATATCTTGAAGGTTAAATCATTAAGTGCTCATGATTGAAAGTATATTATTTGACCTCAATTACAGTTTAAAATATGTAGAGTAGAAATAGCAGATTTTCCCTAATCAGCAAAGCTTTAAAAATAGTTTGAGGAAAACGTAGCTATCTACAGTTTTGGCAACAGTTTCTTTAATGGAGAAAAGCCAGAGATTAGGTCAAGGGATACTGTCCATGACACATTTTCAGGTATTACGGTGTATACTGTGTATGTTGTATATACAGTGTATATTGCAAGGAAGATAAATGAATAAGTGAATGGATCAAAGGCAATTTCTGTTTTCAAAAAGACAAGATACATACAGAAAAATAGAACACATGGCTGCCTAAGAAAAGTGCAAAGTGAGGAGAAGCCTAGTTCTGTTCAGAGTTACCCCATTGGCCTATTATTACCCAGAAACAGAAACTTGGGGTCATCTTGAACTTCGCCCTGTCCTTGGTCCCCGTACATGTGTTTCTAACTGTTGACCTTTGTTCCTGCTTTTGCTCCCCCTGGCATTCCCTCCACGCCGTCCTCCCGTCCTTCAAAACCAAGGCCAAATACCAGCTCCTACCTGGAAACTTCCCTGATGTCCTCAGTACAAAGTAACTCCTGAGACTTAAACCTACTTGCAAAATTCTGGTGACCTGGGATGGACCACGTGGAGACTGTCTTTTGTCTTGGGCTGGAGGAAATGAGAAGCCAGACAGGTTTTACTTTTTCCCTATAGGAGCCAGCCCGGTATCTTAGGCATTTTCAGGCCAGTTATTCATACCTTCATACCTCACGCGCTTGGTAGTTAAGAATAAGAAGTGGTGTTTGTGTGTCTCTTCAGAAGAGGCTTGGGCTTCCGGACCACACTAGAAGGAGGCTTGGGGTGGGGGGCCACAGAGTGAGAGACAAAGGCAGGCAGACACAGGCTAGGATGGGCCGTCTCTTGGGAGGGAGCAGGCCCAAACCATCCAAACTATCCCACTTCTTCAGCTTTGTGACAGCAACAAAGGTGGCAGGATAATGTCGTATTTGACCGTATCAACTGCTGTGTTGCTCATTCAGTTCAATCCTGTGAGCTTTGGTTCTTTCCCAGTCAGGGGCTGACCTTGCTTTAGAGCTGTCACAGGTGAGAACCTGAAAGAACGAAGAAGTGGTCCTTGGCTTTTTGAAACTCAGGACAGAAATAAGGGTCCTGAGAGGCAGAGGCGGGGAAAGACTAGATTCTGTGTGCACTAGAAACAGCCTGGGGGGGTGAGCCAGCTTCACCCAGCTGTTGGGGCTGGAGAAAGACTACCGGGCACCGCGCTGCGGAGCTGTCGGGAGCCGGGTGGGTGATTCTGAGAGTGACTGAGGCCCCACGTGTCAGTGGGGTCCTGGGACGGAGTGGACCTGTGACTTGCTTCTCAGGTGACGCCCAGGGGGGTAATTCAGCTTCTGAGCTTTCTGGTGCCGTCCAGGTTGGCACAGTGCGTATCTCTCAGTAAAGAGAACCTGAGGCAGAGAGTCCCACTGACTTTCCACAGTCCCAGGGTAGCATGGGGGAACACCCAAAAGCTGCCCCCATCCCCACTTCTGGCCCCCAGTTAGCACCACGCTACCTTAGAGAAGGCCTCTTACATATCTGAGCGAGGGCCAATGGGCCAGAAGAGGACTTGAAAAATCTCTGGACAAAGCCAAAGAAAGAAAATCTTGGCTGACCTGAACTTACCCTGTCTAGGATGAAGCCTCTATTACCAAGAGGAAGAGGCGGCTGAGGTAGAAATATACAAATCCAGAAGGATACATTTATTTGCTTATTTCAGCTTTTGGCCTAAACATTTCTTTCCTGCTGTACAAAGTATATAGTGTGAGATACCACCATATCCTTGAGCGTTGTGAGCGTCTCCTGATTTATTGGCAGAGTGAAGAGCCCCACCTACTAGGATAACTGCTAATAAAATGCTCTGAAACGTGGCCAGCTTTTAGTTCTCTTTGGAGGTGAGCTGAGCGGGGCTGGGGGTGGGGGTGGGGAGGAGACTTCAGTCTCCACTAGGGGCCACCAGACACCACAAAGCGGCAGGCTCCGCTCTGCAATTCGGCATCAGCCACCGCCGCAGAGTTCCTGCAAGCCACTTAGCAGAAATAAGTATCACACGCGGCCCTAGCCTAAACGTGCACTCTATCCCGTATTTGCACGGAAACTTCTGATGTGGGATTAGGAGGGTCTTTGCTTTGCAAGAGGTTCGGTGAAAGATTTTCCTTGAAAGGACAGGATGCTTTATTGCTGAGAACTGTTTTTACAAATGGTTCTTTTCTTACAGAGAGGCTGATAAATTAAAAATCACTTGGCACAGCCTCCGTTTTCCTCAGAGATACGAGATGGCCGTGTTCTTGGTAGAAACTCAGCAGCAGTGTCTTTTTCATGGGCGTCTGATTGATTGCATTGAACTCTCTTCAGTTACCCTGAGCGTTCTCAGATCAGGGAACGGCTGGGAAGGTGCTTTACCTTTGCCTGTTTCAGGGGCATGGAAGCACTTTAAAAGCCATTTCTTCAGTACTTGGGAATCTAGTTAGTTGGATATCTCAATTTTGCTTTTTAGGTAAGGTCTCTGAGTCTTAGGGGTTAGATACAATAAAAGTGATGAGCAGCTGGGAAATGCTCTCCTGTCCTGCTGTGGAGAGATGTCAGCATCCATTTGTGGCAAACCCATGCTGGTCACCCTCCTCAAAAGTCATTTAAACTTAAAGCCAAATTAAAGTCCTTAGATCTGCCTGGAGTCCTAACTCCTCAGCACGGCATCGAGGGCTCTCTTGGCCCAACCTTTACCTTGATACCCTCTCTCACCTCGCATCCACTTGTGGCCTGATACTCCGGCTAGACAAAAGTGTGTGTAGTTTATCCAACGGACCACCTTGGGGCCCTTATGCATATACTGGTACCCAGAATATCCTTCCCCTTTGTCCATCTGGTTAGTACCCGCTGGTATTTCTACACTCACCCCTCCCTGAATTCTTTCCTGAACTTCCAAGAAGTCCCAACTCTAGCTCCCTCATGCCTCTGCTGCACCTAATTTTATAACCTCTTTAGCCCTTCATGGGAGTGATTTAATCATGTGATTGTCACCTCTTCTAGATTGTAAGGACATTTAAGGCAAAAACTATGTCCTAGGGAAGTCCATGTTTCTAATGTTCAGTGTCTAATAGGCTCTCAGGAAATGCTTATTGAGTAAATGAAATCTGCTTTGATTTCTTGCAAAAACCGTGTGCACTGCAAATTTAACGGTGGTACCAGGAAGCTCATTTCCAGCAAGCTGGATGTGGTTGTGCCGAGAAGAAATATTCCAGCCCAGGCCTGGGAAGAAGATCATGGTGCTACTCAATTCTGGCTTCCGGTCAAAGGAACCTAGAATCACGAAAGTGCTTCTGAAAGCCAAGAATTCACCAACCAAAAAACTAGATAAAGGACTTTACTGCAATTCATCATGTATGGTGTCTTTTAAGAGAGTTTATGGCCATTAGGGATGCAGCCAACCAAGACCACACCTCGTCTGGGAAGCTCCAAAGAAGCTTTGAAGGGCAGGTTCCCAGCAAACTGTGATGGAGAGGACATATGTCTTCACCCAGCAATTTTCCCTCCCCTCTGATTCTCTCTCTGATTGTTCACATTGTAAGCTTGTAACTAACAGGTTCAAAGTGGCCCTTTCCCTTCTCTTTGAAGACTTCTAACTTGTGAACACCTCTCACTATTTATAGCCTCACAGTGTATTATAATCACATGTTGGTGTGGTTACAGTCCCTTCAAGACCTTGGGCTTTTGAAGGTCAGAAAAGTGTACCCTATTTATCTTTATATTCTTGGGCTCTGTAGTGCTACAGTAGTCAGCATTTGAGAAACGTTAGTTGAATAAATGCATAAATAAAAAAATACACAGATGTTCTGTCTCCTATTAGGTTTCTGAAATTTCCTTTAACAGAGGAGCGCAAGTTTTCCTGGCAAAGAATACGCTCCTATAATTTTTAGACTGAGTAGAAGCACACGAAACTTATCACGCATCTCAAGGTTGTCCTAATTTGGTAGCGGAACTGGAAGAGTTCATACGCTTCATCTGCAATGTACTTTACAGTTTAACATGCATGGTCACCACCTTCTCTCTTATTTGACCTTTCTAATGATGACCTTGTGAGACGAATGGCATTCTTAACATTTTTCCAGTGAGAAGACTGGGGCTCAGAGCGGTTATTGACACCTCAGCGGTTGCACAGCTTGCAGTTTACTGACTCGGAGCTATAACTTCAGTCTTTGGAAGATAACTCGATGTTCCTTTCATTATACCACGCAGCCTTCTCAACTCGGTCACCTCTGTACCCAGTGAGACCTCTGATGGTAACGGAATGCCAATTTTGAATGCAGACTTAACTGAAACATTTTAAAACATAAGACTCGTGTTAGTGGCTTCCATTGTTCTAAGAATTATGCAGTAAATCACTGAAAAATATATGCCTATATTTTAGACATTATGTTACTAGCACATATATTGCAAGACAGAATCGCTAACATATTCTTATCTCTCTACCAGTACAGTATGTGCAAAATATGCTATTCATTCTAAACTTTTCACTTAAACTCAACATAAGAGCAATAGAAAAATTCAGTCAGTGAAGATACTTGCAGCCTCTTCAGTTTATGTGTTTGCTATATTTATAGTAGTAGGCAAATATGAAACTTTGTTATATCTACACAGCGTTTAACAATGGAATGCTTGAGAAAATAGTAAACCAAATGAATGTTGCTCAGTAAATTTGAAAATTTGACTTCTTATAAACTTAGGCATTGTCAGGTTCTCTACAATGCTTCTAAATCCTCCTGCCGTATGGTTTTCGTATATCTGAAAAGATAAGTACTATATGTAAAATTGGATATTTTCCAAGCAATGTGTCTTTCATTTGTAGCCCCTGAAGAGCTCAGCTATATGCAGTAATATATTTACGTTTTAGAATGTGACTGTGGAGCAAAGTACTTCACTGAAATATACAATACCTCTACCAATATTCCCTAAAATGTTTGGATAAATATGGTTATGACTTTCATATAATTTATCGTGTTTTGTCAAATCATTCTCATAACTCTTGCTTTGTATTTTAGAAATTCGAAAACATGTCTTATTTCTACCATGAGAATACAGATTCCTTGAGGACAACATCTGTAACACAGGATTGTGTTTGGCTACCAGTAGCAGAAAACCTTCCTAAGGGGCTAAAACAAAGAGGGTGGAATTATTTCGTAGAATAAGAAGTCCAGAGGCAGCTGCTGCTCTGGTCTGGTGGCTTACTGATATCAGGGCAAATTGTTTTTGCCCTTCTCTTGCTCTTTTTCTCACGCTTGTTGCCTCGCGGTTGGAAGAGGGCTGCTCTCCCTCTGTTCATCAAGCCAAGAGTAAGGGCAGGAAAGGAAGGGAAGGGCAGCGGCAACTCTTTCTACTACTTTTGCTTCTCAAAAACCTACTTGTAGATGTTCAACTTACTGTCTCCTTGGTCAGAGCCACGTCTTGGCCACCCTCAATGGCGACAGAGCCCGGTAAAGTGGGTCGTTAGCTCTTCCAACTTTCATGGCAGGTGATGTCAAGGTGGAAGGCCATTGGGCGCGACCGCCGGGTAAGCCAGCCCAGCGTTCGCCTCAGGGCCCTTTCTCACTTCCCCACATTCCTGTAGTTCGCATACAGTGCCTTGAATAGCGCAGTTATTTTCAAATGGGTGAAGCTCCTTCAGTACAATTTGACAAACAGATCTTACATTGGCCTCATCGATGTAGGTTTTCAAAGAAAAGGAGCTAATATGAAAACCTGTCCTGTGCAACCAGGCCCTCCACATACACTGAATCACTTAATCCTGAGAACGATCCCCATTTTACAGATGGGGAAACTGGAGTTCATGTGGATTAAGAAGCTTGAGGTTGTAGCTAATGAGCTGAAAAGACAGTTTTGAAACCCAGACCTGTCTTATACCAAACCCCAAACTCTTTCCTCTTTACCACTCTGACTGTTGAATAATTCAAATCACTTTGATATGCAGATCATTCTAGTAGACTGGCATGTTTTTCTCCTCTTTCTTAAATTGAATTTATAGAGGTGACATTGGTTAATAAAACTATATAGGTTTCAGATATACAATTCTATAATACATCATCTGTATATCGTATTGTGTGGTTGCCACCCCAAGTCAAGTCCCTTTCCATCATCATTTATCTGCCTTTTATCGTCTTTTACCTCCCCCCAACCCTCCTTTCCTCCTGGTAGTCACCATGCTGTTTGTCTGTGTCTATGAGTTTTTCTTGATATTCCTTGTAATTGTGAAGTGGAAAGTCTGACTCACTATTGTCAATGACCTCTAAGATAAATTCTTTTTGTCATAGGCTGCGACATCATTAGTTAGCTGGTCTAAACTGCAAATGCTTTTGAAAAAGCAGAGGTTAAGTGGAAATGACCGGGCTGGGTTGAGTGAGAGATCGGCTTATGCCAGCTTCCGCTACATCTAGGGGTAGAGACAGCATATCACCTTGGATCTGACCTTCTTTGTTCAGGGAAGAGTCATTTGCATGGAGCCTCTTAGCTAATCAAACTGAAGGTGTATAAATGCTCCCTGCCCAAGGAGGGCCTCAGGACCTTTGGTGTCTTCATTAGCACTGTCAGTTACGCAGAGATGATTTATTCGGGATCGTTTGCCTGTGTCCTGAGCCTTTGGGGCAGGCGGGGCTGTGACCTCAACTCCTGCTCCCTGAGATTCACATTAAGGACACCTACTGTTTGGTCTGTTGGCAGAAACATCAAGGGATCAGAGAGCCTGTCCGAGGATAGCCTTCGACAGTGAGTAGAACCCATGCAGCCTGTGGCAGATTCAGGAGGTGTCGGGTAGGGTCCTAGTCTGGGGAACGGGAGGGAGTAAATGCATAGAGAACAAGAGCGCTAATACCAGACATGGCATCTCCGCCGAAATCAAAACCCCGGCCGGACCGGCAGGGCCAGTCCTGCCGTGTGCCTGTTTGTGGCTGTGGGAGGCCACAGCAGGAGGAAGGTGCTCAAGCCCTCCAGCTCTCTGCTTGCCTGGAGCTCGGTCAGTACAACCCCCCTGGGGACTGCACGAGAGCCCAGCGGCCTTGGGGTAGGCCATTAGAATCCAAGATGTTCCCCAGTTTGAAGCTCCAAAGGGCTAATACAGGGTCTGAGGTCATGACCAGGAAAAGGAAGCAACTGTATTTTGTAGTGAGTACACAGGCAATGGCATGACACAAAGATACAACTAAGCTGAGGCTCTGCTGAAAAGCTGGTATATTTGTATACCTTCAGGTGAGGTAGCTAAAGGCACCCCTAGATGTTACGATATTAAATTATTGAGTCTAGAACCTAGGGGCACAGACGAATGGCAACAAAGGCATCTCTTTAGTGTGAAGTGATTCCTGTTGCAGATTGGCAAGATAGAAATGAAGGTTACAGAACAACCTGGGGGGTCATGTCATGATGTGTGTACACATAGGGAACCGAGAGTGACTAAATGGGTGGGAAGCCGGGATGGGAGAGCTGAGAGTAGGAATTACTGAGGCGAGCTATGTAATTTATTTGTGTTTGAATAGGTATGTTCATATGTTGAAAATTCAAAAGGTTTGACCCTCCTTCCCCATCTAACTCAATTCCGTGCCTGAGGGGCAACCAAAATTATGGGCCCTTTACCTCTACTTCTTGAGAGATATTTTGTACGTATGTAAGTGTGTGTGTGTCAGTGTCTGTACCTTTTATACAACAGGTGTTATAGCACATATGCCCTCTGCATCTTAAAAAACTCGGCGATATGCCTAATAAATCATTTCAGCTTAGTATAGAGAGAAATATGCTATTTATTTTTCTTTTTTAAAAGCTGCTTGCATCTGATTGCTGTGGATGTACTATACCATATTTAACCAGTCTCCTCTTTATGGGCGTTTTAGGTTGTTTCCAGTATTTTGCAGTTGCAATGTGTTGCGATGATTAATATTTTTTGTACATCATTTGCGTGTGTATTGAGGGGGAGAGAGAGAGAAGGAGAGAGAGAAAGAGAGGGGGAGGGAGAGAGATGTAATGAGAATCAGTTTTATGCTGGAATAACTAACCATGTGATCTAATGTGTGAAAACTTACCTGCAATGGCCCTGACTGTGTTCTCCGGCTCCTAAACAGCCCCGAAGGGCTCTAGCTTTGGTCGGGAGGTTCAGCTGAACCTAACGGGCTCTGCTGTGATGGATAATAAGCTCTGGACAGCCTTATATGTTTCCACCTTGCCTCTATGAGACTTCCTAATTTTCCTTAGTCTTGGGAATGGATGACATTATTATTTTCAATCATTAGCTTAAGGAGACGCCTCTAGACCCCTTCAGCTCAGTGCGTCTCACTGTCGCATAGTCTCTGCAGGTAAAGATGTTTGATTTTAAAGGTTCCTACTCCAAGGGCACCCCCTGACCTCTAGGCGTAAGAAAGTGCAGCTAGAGGCAAAGTAGAGACTTTGGTAACAAGGTGGGTGGGGCTGGCAGGCCAGATATCAGGCCAATGAGGAGATAAAATTAATATCTTCTATGGTGTATCTACTTGTAGATATTTGAGAGTCGGCTGTAATTGAATTTTTATTGTTCAGTTGAAATGCAATACATCCGCTGGCCTTTTACATTTTTAATTGAGGAGACATATTTAAGGTTTTAAATTACTAGATCTATTTTGCTTTGATTGGCCACTACATAAAAGCAGACAGAATCCATCTACAGTAGCACCTAATAGTTCTGCGCCATCAATCAAAATGTGTTCCTTCATTTTATTTCTTACTTCTACTATTAACTCATCACTACTAACCTGCTTTTATTCTTTCATATGGTGTGTGATGAATTAAACTTGTTAGCTGGCCAGATAGATTATACGGGGGCACATTAACACTTAGCGTTTTTGATGGAGCACTGTGCAAAACAAAAGCCGCTCCTTAGAGAAGACAATTAAGCCTGCTGCTTGCCACGTTTCGGACTTTGTGGTTCTCTTTTTCTCTGAGTGGGCAGATAATAGCCATGTAATCATTTCAGTGCAGACACATTTAATTAGTTCCTTTCTTAAGAGGTTTCTATTACTGCATAACGGTCACTCCTCGGAGCCGCCAGTATCCCTGCATCAGGCTTTCCTTTCTCCTGTCCTGGCGTCTATTTTTAGAGAATGACAGAAACTTTTGAAGCCAACTAACTCCACGGGGTCTTTGTTCCTAAGTAATGGGTCTTTGGATCTTCAAAAGGGCAGCCGAAGAGGTTTTCTCCAATTTTCCATGTTCAGTTGACCCAACTTCCTGATGTTTTATTTCCTGCTCTTTAGAGGCAGGATAGAATCAGCCAGGTGCCACTCGGGTACTCTGAAACCCGCAGGCCGGTTCTGGGGACTGGCTTGTCTCTGTTTCACCAAGTGCGACAGGTGGCCTGTGCTTGGCCCCCAGCTGATTCCCCCTGTCGCTCAGAGCCCAGGCCAGGGCACACCTGAGGCGGTTGCCTGCTTACCCCTAGTGAGGTCCAATGTGTAATCTCCATGGAAATTCCATAAACCATTCTCTCAGCACTCCATGGTACGGAGAGAGAATATCTTTCTCTGACATTTGGTCCCCTAGGGCCCAGTCACTGCTCCTGAGAAAATCTAACACCTTTGACCACCTTGCCCCACATCTTTGGTAAGGTTCGGTATCCAGGCTCGAGTCTCAGTGCGTTTTCTGCTTTTCTTACTTTCATGTCCATTCTTAACTCCCGGGCACCTGCAGGGCGTGCTGGTTCGTGTGGGTCTGGGAAAAACTGGAAAGGAGCTGAGGGAAGGGCTGTTCCGTTTTCGTGTTGCCCCTGTGACACCGGGAAGCCTTGTACTGTGCACGCCCTGCTGAATCTCCCGTGTGGTTGTGTGGTAAACCACTTGATTGAGAGCTGATCTCCAGCAAACTCTCAGAGTCTAGCCTCGTCCCCACTGGCACTCAAGAGGGGGCAGTGGGCAGAGACCCAGGGCTTTTCCTTCTTGCTCGCGCCTGCAGGCGGAGGCTGGGCCACGTCTGTCTCTCCTTGCCCACAGAGCAGGAACACAGTGCCTGGCCAAGGCAGCTGCCCAGCCATCACTCCACATTTCTGCTACTTCTCATAACGTTAATAAAGGTAACAGCAACCACAAATGATGGCTTCTGTGGGAATCAAAATGGGGCCTCTTCTCAGGATTTTTTAAAACACCAGCCTCTCCAGTCTCCCCCATCCCTAACATCATTTATCACCTCCCTGAGAGGTGAAATGATGGGCTCTCACCTGATTAATCTTGTGCTTTACACATACTATCGCTGGTCATCTCAGCACTAAGAGCCCGCCTTTCTTAGTCACTTTGTCCCAGGTGCTGTTTTAGGTTATACATGTCAGTCGGTCCTCACAATAACCCTGTATTGTAGGGGCTCTTATCGTTCCCGTGACAGCATGTTCAAACACCCCGTTTAGATCAGATGCCTGATAAAATAACACAGAAGCAGCAGCTGCTGCTAACATTTGTGGAGTACTTAGTATGTATGCACCAGGCATTGTTCAAAGTCCTTTGCATACATTAATTTATTTTAATTGTAGCGAAAACCTTATGAGCTGTGAGGTACATATTATTAGCTATAAAAATAATAAGCCATTTTCATCAACTGTAATAAAAATATTACAGATGAGTAAAACAAGGCACAAAGAGATGAAATAATTTCCTAACCTTACCTGCTGATGAAGCTTTCTAGCAATGCTGTCAGATAGGTATCCTTATTCCCATTTTAAGTATTAATAATAAAAAAAAAATCAATGATATTTTTAGGGCTAGCCGAATTTGAGCAGATTGACCCCAGAGGAAGGCAGAAATAGTTCCTCTTTCAGTCAGAGAATTAACCTTTTGTTTAGGAAAATGCTTTAGTGAGCCTTTTATTAAAAGCAAGGTATCTGGACCTCCCTGGATTTGAAGATGTTTAAACACAGATGAGGTCACGGTTCTGTGTGGTAAAGTAAGAGGAAGTCTGGAGTTGTTCTCTGGCACCTTGAGATGGTAAAAAGAACCTAGAGGAGAAGAAGGTAGGATGAGGGAGAAGAGGAGAGAAGGAGACACTCAGTAACATGGCGGGAGGTTAGGGTCCTTGAAGGAATGTAGACGGTGACGGATTCTCTGTGGATGGGACACTAGTGAATTTCTTGGGACAGGGATGCCAGATATTCAGTGTGAAGTTATTTCTACATGTGTTGTAACTGCTCTTTATTAAGCCCAAACCTTCAATAAAAGGTGGCCACTCACACAACCTTGTGCTGCGGCTTTGGAGGAGTAAAGGGAGAAGACATGGACCCGGCTTCTAGGCAGCGACCAGCAGTGAAAGGATTTAGATACTTGGGCCAGAGCTGAAAGTGAGTTGAAGTCAGGTGGCAGCAGAAAAACAAGCTGAAGTTAGACTCACTTGAAAGTCGGTGGAGAGCCCCCTAACCTCCCTTCTGCAAATATCCTCAAGGAAAGTGAAACATAACAAGGGAATACGGGGAGGAGGGAACAACTGGTGATGTGTAAGAATCAGTTATTTTCTAAATTGGAAGACGTATATCCTTTAGGGACTTAGCCACAAGTAATGTAAAGCATCATCTTAAATGGACCTAAACAACAAAGGACTTTATACTATCTCACACACCAGGAGGTCCGGAGGTGGGGTGACTCTGGGTTGGTTGATGCATTGGATCACCCAGGACATCCAGATGTAATTCCTTTCGATCTCCTCTGCTATCTTCAGGGTTGGGGTCATCCTTAGGGTGGCAGCAAGACAGCTGCAGAAGCTGCCTTGCAGGCTCGGAAGCTGGATTCCTCCGGAATTGAGTTCTTCTGGACATGATCTCTTTCAGTGTCGGCCCTACCTACCTACCTGTTATCACCAAATGGCCACCAACAAGAGGAGACAGTATTTGATGTCTCCTCTGCATAGTGCTTCTTTTTTTGTCAGTGTTCCCTGTTGGAATAAGGAGAAATTGGAGGTGGAGAGAAGTGAAAACATAACCTTTTCTAGAAAGCAAACAAGCAAACAAAAAAAACCAAAGCCCCAGAGTTTGTGGAGAAATGGTGAATTCTATGTTTGGGAGAAAAAATGTATAAGGTGATGTCGGAACATCTTGTCATATGAGAGAGCAAGGAAACCATCAAAGGCTTGGTGATGGTATTAAAAAGATTCAGACACCAACATGAGGGACTCTCACTGGCCAAAGATGAAACAATTTGAGAATCAAAGAGAATAAATGTGAATGGATTAAAATACATAAGATAGATTAATATGCATGATTTATAATGGTAGAAAAAGTGGTCATTTTTGCAGCATGCTAGGAAACTAATCCATTATTTTGAAAATAGGCAAAGAAGAGTAAAGAGCTCAATCTTTAACTTGTTTTTCCTATATGACCTGTACCTCAGAGCAACAAAATATTTGATGAGAGAAAGTTTTGCTTTAGAGAAAAATTCCAGTTAATGAATGGAGAATGATAGATTTAAAATATCAACACTTCAATCCTTAATGAGATAATTGATCTAAGCAATTAACATCAATGCCTGGTAAGACCATTAGTTGAAAAGCTGATAGGGAACATTATAATGGATGAACCAGGCCGGCAACATCTGAACTCGTTGATCAATATTAACATCAGGCTTTATGTACCTCCTGATGTGATGCAATGGGAAGTACACAGCACTACCTATGAAGTCTTCTAAAAAAAAAAATTGAACCCAAATATAATTAAGCCTTCCAGCTTCCAGGGAATATTGGGGCATAGGAATAAAATGTACTATATCAGCCTTTTTCTGGGTTCTGATTTCAACAACCCAACTGCTAAAAAAACAGATGAGACTCAAGGAGAAATCTGAACACTAACTGAATATTCAACAATATTAAGGAATTGTGAACTTTTCAAATGTGATCATGGTATTAGGTTATGTTTTTTAGAGCATTCCTTTTGACAGATGCATAATAAAATATTTACATTTGAATTAATATAAAGTCTGGAATTTATTTCAAAATAATCCCCTGTATGTGTGGGGGATGCGATTGGGGGTATAGATGACACACTTGACCATATATTGACACTTACTGAAGCTGGGTGACGGGTACATGGTGTTCACTCTAGTATTCTATTGGTATAGGTGTGACTTTCTCCATAAAACATGTTGAGGAGAAAGGAATCAGCTATGGTTAACCGCCTTGAATCCTTGTAATTCTGGCTTCTGTTACCTTGGCTGTAGGCAGGGGCTTGATGCAAAGGCCACTGGCAAAGACAAATGATGGCCCTGCAGAGGCTGCCTCAGGAGTGAGGATGGCATTCCCAGGGTCTCCTTAAACAAATGGTTTTCAGGTCTCAGCTACATTGGTGTGCTGATCTGACTTTTCTTGTTCTCCACTTCCCCTTCTCTCACTTCTATATTCTGGACTGGTGACAGGATTCAGTGGAACAAGCTGGGTAAGATGTACACCAGGAGAATTTGTTCCTAGGAATTGTGGCATTGGCTCTTAATCAGCATACCTCTCGTTGCTTACGCTGTGATTCTGGGAGGCTACCACAGACCACAAGTCAAAAAATCCATCCTCTTTGACTGGTGGCTAAGACCTGACATCATTTCTCCACCACCAATCATAATGTCTTGGATCCTGTTGAAAGGTAAAGCCCATGAGAAATGGCTGACTCCGTAACCTATTATTTTTCAAGTTAAGGTTCCAAGAAAAAAACTCATCCTCAGAGGGTTCTGTTAATGCATCTGGGTACGGCCAGTTTCATCGATTCTAATAAAAATGTTAAATTAAAGGGTGGGATATTGCAAAATTTTATCCATCTAACTCTTTTTATACTCTTGGTGTATGTTGTGTTTTGTTAATCTAAGATGGTATCTGATTTAACAAAGAATTGCGTGATTGATTTTAATTTGTGTTTTTTAATTTTTCATGATATTTCAAGAAGAACTGATTTTCAGGGGCTCTGCTACTGATCAAGTCTGAGAACAGAGCTCTGCGGTGTGGTCGTTTACATTTTAGCGTGAGTGCAGGATCTAGCGGTGAGTTTGATGGGATGCAGAATAGCTTCATTCTGGGTGAGAACTGAGACTAGAACACCCCACCTCCACCCTGTCTGGTTTAAGAATGTGCTTCTTTGACAACACTACCTAAATAAAATGGCTTAAGTGAAGATTAAACTCTCTTAGGAGCATCACCCAAGCTGGAGAGATGGTGTTTAAGTGCAGATCTAAGCTCCAAGTTGCCTGCACATTTGTGACTGGACCTGCCAGCACAGGCTATGAGAATTATTTCTGACTTTAGAGGATATATGCAGTTAGTTATAATGACACAAAAATGGAAATTCATTAGAAGATTTTCCTTTCATTCCCTCTCATGTATGTTCAAGTAGTTCAAGCTCTTAGCCACAGGATAGATACAATGGTTGGTAAGAGAGAAAGCTTTCAGCCTGGCGTTGGGCCTTATAAAAGTCTGTGTGGAAAGAGACACATTTAATTTAATTTACATTTTTTAATCTGGTAAATTGGAAGGAAGGACAAGAAGCATTTAGGCCATCGGCTAATTAATTCTTATTGTCTCAAGCTTCTCTCTCAGCCCTAGGTGGCCATATGTTGCTGAGGGACATCTGGTTAGAACCCTGACGGCTGTGATTCTTAATAGGATTTGCTGTCTGCTGATGGTCTATAATTACGCTCTGTAGGTAGAATTTGTCATTTATTGCCACAAGGATTAAAACAAGTATCAAAAATACTTTAAATCTGTATGATTCATCCCATTCTAATTGTATCTAATCTTTGTATTATTCTCTCTCTCTCTCTCTCTCAAGTCAGTTGTCTTACTACCTAATCGCCACATGTGGCTCCTGAGTACTTGCCGCTAATCCAAATTCAGATACAGGTACTAAGCAAACACCAAATTTGGAAGGGTACGTATGGAGAAAAGAATATAAAATGTCTCAATAGTTTTTTTTTTTTTAACGTTGATTGCATGTAAAAATAAAACCATTTTGAATATATTGAGTTAAATAAAACATTATTAAAACTTATTTCATCTGTCTTTTAAAAAACTTTTTCTATTACCATTAGAACGCTTGCAATTACTATGTGGCTCAAGTTATGTTTCTATTGGGCAATGCGGTGCTAGGAGATACTCATGACATGCCCAGTTTCTGGCATCTTGAGATCAGTGATGTGAAATCCAGACCCGGAGTCCTAGGTGTGAATCCTGGTTCTCCACGTCACACGAATGTGGTCCTAGACAAGTTCTGTTCCTCTGGAAGCCCCAGTGTCGCATTCTGTGAAATGGAGAGAGTAAGAGTTGCTACTGTATTGGGTAGTTATGCGATTGCCTGAGACCGTAGTTCTTTCAGAGCCAGTTATGAATATTATTCCTTACCTGCTGCTCCTGCTCCATTGCACTACTCCCGTGCTAGCCCTTCCCTCGCCTAGAAGTACAGACTCTGTTGAAAGGAGGGGTGGGCACCAGCCTTTCTGATTCCCTAATTTCTGCAGCTGAAGCCATCTTTCCCATCATCTCCTCATTCATACTTGAACTTGATGCCACACCTCTATGCCCCTTGGGCATTTGGGGGTGGTTCACACATTCCATTTCTTTGTTCACCCACAGTGTTCTGCATAATAGATTACAGTCGCTAGATAAATGTTCGAATCATGAAAAAGAGGGAGAGAATGACTTATCTAGGAAATACAGATTTGGTGATTGGAACAAGTTTATGTTTGGAAACATGCTGAGAGCGTGTGGTATCATCATATTATATTTTCCATTCCTCATGGCAACTTGTAGGATTATCCAATTGACTGTTGCCAACCTGTAGGATTATCAGATTGACTATTGAATATTGCTTTTAGGCAATTTACAGCAAGAATTCCCTTCCAGAAGGAAAGGCATGCACTTTTTTTTCAAAAATGAAGAGAATGTGCAATGTATGAAAAATCTTTGTTAAACATTATTCATTGTTCCAAAATTATGCTTGCTTGCTTGCTTTTCTGTATCTGTTATATATAAAATCATGCTGCTTCATGCCTCAAATGAAGTAATATAATGTTGGTAGGATGCCACCCTGAAATGCCACAGGGAGGAAAGTAGTTATGATAAGGTGTTCCCCTGCCCCTCAAACTTGGCTGTGAGGATGCAGTCAGAAAGGGCAGATGGTGAGCACACCACCCCCTGCTGGTGGAGCTCAGCAATAGGTCCCGGGTGCTTGCTCCTTCAGCTGTGCCCGAAGACCGAAGACCGAGCAAACTGCTCACAGCCTGAGGTCCAGGCCCATCTGGATAAATGAAGAGCACGGACTGCAGGTGGAGAACATGCCGAGCAGGGGCTGTCCTGTGGCCCTGAGTTCTCCAGGGAATAAAAGAAGAGTAGCCCTCCTTGGTCAGCCTCTGTGTGACACCTGTCTCACTAAGATTAAATGAGTGGTGTTGGTCCAGTATGGGGCAGCCTCTCTGATTTTTCAGCATTTAAAACTGGCCGCCATAACATTCTTCCCAGAATGGTGTTCACCCAGTGCTGTGGGCACAAGGGAACTATCCTCAGTCATTTTACCTGCAGGTAACTTACACGTGTCCCGCCCCAGTGGCGTGTTTGGCGGGGCGTTTGGAATAGTCCCAGCCCCGACCCAGAGAAACCGCACTGGAAAGCCTGCTCAGAAACAAAAGTACAGATAAAAATCTAAGTATTAAGAGATTTCATTTCTTCGTGGTGTCTCTACTATAGGAATTCTGCTTCTTGAATTATGCGGCTAGGAAAAATACTTCACTCCTTCTGACAAAATGCAGAGAACAAAAAATTTTACACCGGCCTCAGAAAGCCACACCACACAAAGGACAGGTAGCCAGAAGGCCCGTTGCTTCTGGCAATTTCCTCCGACAATTTGATAAAACAAGTAACCGTCAATTCAACAATCGCAGGCTTTGGTTTGTTTCAGTCGCTCTGGAACTGGCCCTCTCCCTGAAGTCCTCTTAGGGCTTCCTCTGTACCTGTGTCTATCTTCCTCTTCTGTGTGACGAGCACCCATTTACTGTTCAGATTAAAAAGCGCTCTGTGAGAATGAAACCAATAATGCTTTGGTGACCTTCAGAGGCTTCCTGTTTCCCATGATATCAATTTCCAACTCCTTTGTCAACCGTTCAGGACCCTCCGCTGTTGTCAAGCACACATCATACCCTTTTTCCCCTGAGGACATTCCGTGCCTTTATTCCTTTTGTTTGTTACATCTCAAATTGCCTTCCCCCTGCTAAAGGTCTGTGAAGTCCTCATTGTTTCTTCCAGCTTTTCGTATATTTAATCAGTATAGTTAATCATCAGCACCCAGGACACATTTCCCCGCATTGTCCACCATTCTTCAGGGTGTAAATCGTAATCCCCGCTAGAGGTGGGCACTCGACATTTTACTTTTCAGATCCCAAACCTGGCTACTGATAAGGTTACTTGGCTTTTACTACAAGGGATAAGTTTTGACAATTAGAGCTGCACCACTGGGAACGAGGTCCCTCAGGACACAGTGAATTTTTTGTTACTGGAGAATATTCACTAGAAACCACTTCCAAGGGCCTTCCTAGTGTGCAGGTCTCAGTCGGTGTTTTATGCATATTTGATGAATGAACGAATGTGGGGTTTTGGAAAAGAGATTCAAACAGAGTTGGGAGGGCCTGATAAAATTCTTTCATACTGAGCTATTATTCTACAAAACGGCTGCTCCCTAAACCATAAGCATTTGATGCGTTCACGTAAACCTTTACTCATTTGGAAACAGTTTCGCATTCATTCCCTCAGTTGATTTTTAGCAAATTTGTAAGAGCTGTGAACCTTCCCCTTTACCTAAGCGTTGTCCCTGAGGAAAATGGTGGAAACATAACAAGTGCCTAAGAGGAGAGGGACCTGAAATAACCAGAACGTGGGGTCCTCATGCTCTGGCCTCAGGCCAGTGAGTGGCAGGGGGCTTGGGACAGAGGTCAGGGGCAATGAGGGCAAATTAATCCATGGTTGGCTTAACTTCTCTGGTGTGGCTCCAACTTCCTCATTTGATGTGGGTCTTTTGAACTACCATTAAATCAGGGGAGTCTATGCAAACGGTGCTCACATCACTCTAGAACACAGACGTTAAAATTGCAATTTGGGTGAACATTTTTAGCTGAGTCATAGTTACTATTTGTTACCCAGTGGTAAAGTCTAAGAGGCACTAAGAAAATTTGAAAATTCCAAATCACGTTCCTTGAAAGGATGTGCATAGAATTCATTTCCTACTTTGAAAATGATATTTTGATGGATGGCATATAGTAAGTCATCATATAACAGGGAATTCTTATTTTAAGGGTAGAATGTGTTAAAGAGCTAAGGTAAACCATAGCAGTTTTTGCTTGTACTGTCTTGTAAACCATGACAGTATAATATCAGCTCAGCAACAAAGTTATCAATCATATGTTATGTGCAAATCATTTTGTCGAGCACCTGTCAGAACTTTGGTTTGCTTCCTCTTGAAGAGGACACTATGAAAAGACTCGGGCAGCATTGTAAACATTTGAAGTAGGAGAATGAGAAATTGATCAGTGCGTATCATATGTGGTTACACTTGTTTTCTATTGATGAACAACAAATTGTCACAAACGTAGCAGGTTAAAAGGACATATTATTATCTCACAGTTTCTGTGGATGCAGAGTCTGGGCACATCTTAGCTGGGTCCTCTGTTTAGGATCTAGCAAGGCTGAAATTGAAGTATTGGTTGGGTGATCCCACTTATGGATATATATTCAAAGAAACCCAAATCACTAATGTGAAAGAATATATGCACCCCTATTCTTGTTGCTGCATTATTTACAATAGCCAAGATATTGAAGAAAGCCAAATGCCCATCAACAGATAAGTAAATAAAGAAGTTGTAGTCGATATATACAATGGAATATTACTTGGTCGTGAAAAAGAAAAAATGTTACCGCTTGAGACAGCATGGATGGACCTAGATAGAGGGTATTATGCTAAGGGAAATAAGCCAGTCAGAAAAATTCAAATACCATATGATTTCACTTATATGTGTAATCTAAAGAACTAAATAATAAACAAAATTAAAACAGACTCATAGACACAGAGAACAGAATGATGGTTGCCAGTGTGGTGGTGGGGGGAGACTGGGTTAAAAAAGATGAAAAGATTAAGAAGCACTAATTCGTAGTTACAAATTAGCATGGGGATGTAAAGTACAGCATAAGCAGTATAGTAAATAATCCTGTAATAGCTATGTATGGTGACAGGTGGGAACTGAAAATGCTGGGGAACACTTTGTAAAGTATGTCTGTCTAACCACTATGCTGCACGCCTGAAACTAATACAGAATAACTTTAATGTTAAAGAAAAAAGTATTGGGCTGGGTTGCACTGCTTTCTAGAGCTCAGGTCTTCTTTTAAGCTTTCTTGGGTTGCTGAGAGAATCAGTTCCTTGTGGTTGTGGGCTAAATTCACTGTGCTGTAGCTGACTTTCACGTGGGGTCTGCTCTCAGCTCCCAGAGACCACCCAGTTCCTTGCCATGTGGTCCTCACTCAGGGCCTCTCATGTTGGCAGCTTATGTGTTCAATGCCAGCAGGAGAATCTCTGCCCTTCTCTGATCTATAGTCCCTCTCTTATCGGGCTTACCTTATTAGGCCAGGCCTGCTCAGGATAATCTCCCTTTAGGTGAACTAAAAGTCCATTAATTAAGGACCTTAATGACCTTACAAAACCCTTCACTATTGCCATTAATACAACTTAATCACAGAATTATAGTCCTATCATATTCGCCAGTCCTGCCCAGCACTAAGGGGAGAGGGTTTTATACAGGTTGCATACACCAAGGGTGGGAATATTGGGATCATCTTAGGATTTTGCTTACTACACTGACTGTTCAGAAGGTAAAAACATTATTCTGTTTGCTAGGGGTTGGAACGGGGTCATGGGAGGGCATAATTTTCCAGCACCAATTCTCCCATACCCACTGGGTGTCTTACAGTTCTGATTAGTTCTGAAGTTAGCACAGGTTGGTTAGGGGCTGAGTCTCACAGACCACCCTCACTTTATTATTTTTTTTTAATGAAGGTGCAATTGCCATAACCTTTTATTAGTTTCAGGTGACTAACAGAATGATTCTATATTTGTATTACAAAATGATCACTATAATAAATCTGATTAATCATAGTTACAGATAGTTACATAGTTACAAATACTTTTCTAGTGAAACTTTCAAGACCCATTCTCTTAGCTACCCTTGAATACTAAATATACTATCATTGGCTATCGTCACCATGCTGTACACATTTCCATGACATTCATTTATAACTGAAAATTTGTGCCGTTCAACCTCCTTCACACATTAGCCCACCTTCAACTCTCTGTCTCACCCAGTCACCAATCTGTTCTCTATATCCATTAGCTTGGGTTTTTTTTTTTTTCCATTTATTTTTTTCTTACACTTCATAAGTAAGTAAAATCATATGGTATTTGTCCTTTTCTGGCTGATGTATTTCGCTTAGCACAATGCCCTTAAGGTCCATCCATGTCGTTGCAAATGAAACTGCCCTCACTTTGGATGATGCCAGCTGAAGTCCAAGGGGCCACCTGCTCTTCTGCCTGGTGAACTACAAATTTATGGGATCTCATGGCCAGCTCACAGGTTAGAAAATTCACTAGAACAACTCGAGAACTCAGGAAAGCACAGTATAAGTATATGTACACTTACTGGTTTATTCTAAAAGATGAAATGAACAGTCACATGAAGAGATACATAAAGGGGCAAGGTCTGGGAGGCAGTGGGCACCGCCCCGCTGTCTCCGGGTGCACCATTCTCCCAGCTCACTTCTGTGTTCTCTAACCCAAAGATTTCCTGAACCCTGTTGTTCCAGGGTTTATATTTGGAGTTTCAGTGCGTAGGTGATCTGAACTGAATTTAATCTCCCCTCCAGATTTATATCTGGAAGCCCTACCCCTAATGTGATGATATTTTGAGGTGTGGACTTTGGGAGATAATTGGGTTATACTGGGTCGTGAGTGTGGGGCCCTCATGATGGGATTAGCAGCCTTATAAGAAGAGGAAGAGAGAGAGATTTCTCTGTGGGTATACACCAAGGGAAGGCCATGTGAAGACGCAGACAGAAGGCGGTCACCTGCAAGCCAGGAAGAGAGCCCTCAGTAGGACCAAATCAGCTGGCACCTTGATTTTGGGTTTCTAGATTCCAGAACTTTGAGAAATAAATTTCTGTTTTTTAAGCCATCCAGTCTTTGGTATTTGGTCTGGCAGCCTGAACAGACCAAAGATAGTAGGTATGATTGGTTAAATTATTGGCCCCATGATTGAACTTAATCTCCAGCTCCTGCCCCTTCCTGGGGTCTTCCTCGGGGGAGTAGGGCTGAAAGTTCTGACTGTGTAGTCAGGAGATGATTTCTTCTAGTGACCAGCCCTCATCCTGAGGCTCTCTAGGCCCTTCCTTCATGGGTCCTCTAATTAGCATGAACTCAGGTATCCTCAAGGAGTCTCCTTATGAATAACAAAAGACACTCTTATCACTAAGGAAATCCCAAGGGTTTTAGGAGCTCTGTGCCAATACCCAGAGGATATTAGCAACTTTATGTACCAGAACCTTGACAGAAAGTGTCAATTTGGCCCAACCAATTCAGGTGCTTCCTAGTGTACCTAAAGAAGTTATGTAAATTTATGCATAATATGTGTATATTTACATAACTTTTTTTACCTATACACATACATATATGTCACTCAACAAGCTACTATATATATAGTATATGTATTTAATACATGTATATGTTTATGTATATATACACACATGGAATATTTGTGTGGTTTTATGTCAATTCTCATTCCTCCACACAAGGAAATGCTTATACCAACGTTACGAAGGAGTTATCTCTTTCCTTGTTTTGTTCTACATTTTCTTTCTCAGTGCATTCATAATCGCGCACGAGTTTCCCTTTGGCATGGATCCGTGGTAGATTGGGAGCCTCGTTTGGGCGCCAGGGTTGATGAAAGGCCTCTGAGAACTGTCCGTCTCCCTGGGTCTATTTGCATATGGCTCAGCTTTGTAGTTCGTGCTGTTTATGTTTGTAGTCGTGTTCCTTTTCAGTCCGAAACTCAGGCATGTTGGCCCTCAACTGTTCTCTGGTACTCAAGAGCTGCTTTTTGTCCTCACTGTGTTTTTTAGTGGGGTTTTATAACCTATTTTTGCTTTGGGCACAAGAAGAGTAATTTTCATGTAGAGAAATGCTTTCTAAAGTTTTCACTATTTTTTGTCAGATGTGTCCCATGTTGTACACTCAGATGTATCCCAAAGCTGCAATAGCATGTCGCCCTTTCTTTTCCACGCATGTTCGTGCTAAATATGTAAACTGCTTTAAACTGTTCCTCAACTGCTCCTCGGTGATGTAACACAACTTTGAACTTGACACTGTGTACAGAACGATGAGTGTCCTCATTATCCTTCAGTGTCACCAGTCAATAAGCAATGCCTGTCAAAAGGTGTCAGAGACAGGTTGAGGTAATTATTAGGAGTAAGAAAGGGGAGGAAAAGACATGGGAAAGGGAAAAACAAAAGAAGGTAGAGAGTAAAGGAGGGAAAAAGAAGCTAACCCACCTGGCTTCTTTTTCTCTCCTTTTAAGCAAAGGACACCTTATAAGCAAAGGACAACGCTCTGCCTCCCCACCAATCCCCAAACCCAAATAACCTCAAATCTTTTTCAGGTGACAGTCAACAATGAAACCTATTGAAAACATAGTTTTAAAAGTGATTTAGATTTTTGAGGGGTTCTGTTTTAGAAGTAAGTGGTCTATACCAGGCTGCAGAGAGGCTTGCCAAAGACCAGGAACCTAGATATGGAGCCAAACAGAGCAGAGGAGAGAGGCGGTGGGAGATGGATGTGCCCGAAATAAATTCTGAGGTGGAGTGAGAGACAATCATGGTGTTGTTTATGGAGCAGCTTGCCTCAGGTCTCAGGGCCAGGGGCGATAGGGCGGGACCTAGAGGAGGGCCTCCCAACCCTACTGTGAAGAACACTGATCCCTGCGCCCCAGACCCTGCAGGAGGGCAGCACATCTGATTATGTGACTCTGACAAAATGTCAGAGAAATGAAAACAAATGACTGAGCAGTCCCCGGAGGGATAAAGAGTTCACTTATTAAGCTCCCCGACCAGAAACATTGCGATTTAGTCATCTAGGATGATTTTATTCCATCTTCTATTATAGGCTGCACCACATAAATCTGTGTTTTATTGCTGGAGCGAGATGCTGGAGAATTTCAGGATGACTTTTGGCACCGTCTGAGCTGGCTCACTGCTGTGCTGACAAGTGCTTGTGGAAAATTAGCAGTGATGATATTAATCACCTTCTTTGGGGCTCTTTTCCCCTACTCGGCTAGAGCCTTGTTTTGTCCTTCTTTTGAAAATGAAAACAACCCCTCCTACCCCCCGATAACTCTTCTATAAGTGACATTAGAAAGTGGGGTGGTCGGAAGGCAGACTAGTAGTCATGTCCTGGGACCCTTGGGGTGGGGTGTCAGTTGTGTGACACTGTTGTTATGTTACACGTCACACGCCTGGAAGGCTCTGGGCTATGGCTGCTGGCAAAGGGAAGGAAAGGAAGTGTTGAAGAACATGAAAGTATGGCCCATTTTCTTCCTTGATCAGCAGATTTACCTTGTGCAATACAAGAGAGTAAAAGATGGTAAGAAATAGGATGGGGGGATGGGTGAGGGATTTGAACACTTACAGGTACACACACCTGTACAAGTACATACACTATAGAGTGACAAAAAACACCATTTATTTCGGGACCAACATCCGTTGACAATTGATGCCCTCATTCTCTGTCCCACAATGTCAAACACTCTTCTATCAGCAGCTGATTTCATTTTTGCCCTCAACCGCTACTGCTTCCTAGTCCTCCTTGATTAGTCCCAGTTTTACTGCTTTTTTTCCCCCCTAAACTATCTCCTGAAGGATTACCCTTGCCCTTCCTGCCTCGGCTTTTGGGCAACCACATCTAGTCGGTTGGTTTTCAATGTCATCTCTTTGCTGATGACTTCCAAAAATATAGCTCAAGCTCTGCACTTTCTCAAACAGGAATAGATACTGCAAATTCAGCCCGGGGTAAGATAAAGGGAGATAAGATAAAGCCTAGCTCGGCCTTGCAATTGCATACCTGACCCGGAGCTATGAGGTCAGGACGCCGAGTTATACCGAAGGAACTGGCTGGAGCTCTGTCTCTGTTCTGATGTGCTCTGTGCCCTGAGTGCGCTCCACTCGTCTGCCCCAGTTAAATACGGTAGGGCCTGGTGAAGACTAGCCGTAGGGCTGTCTTGTAATTCTGTGCTTGGGAAACAGTGAGTTCAGTGTAGTGACTTGTGTGAACCCGGGAGTCAGGTTGCTTAGGTTCAAATCCCGACCCCACCATGACCTCGCTGTGTGTTCCTGCAAAAGCTTGCTTGGTGAGTAGCCCTTCTCTGGTCCTTCATATGCAACAAAGGATAATAATCAGATCTCTCCCCTAGGGTCGCCATGAGGATTAAGTGAGATGATGCATGTAAAATGCTGAGCCCTGCACATAGTAAGGACACACTAAATCTTAGCTATCTTAAGCCATTTGGCTTGTTTCTCTCCGGAAAGGGAGAAGAATGTCTTTTCCAAGAAGCCTATGACAGAAAGCAAAAGGCATTAATGTGGAAAGCTCTTTCTTTTGTGAAATAAAATGCTGCATCCAGATCTGGGGCTTTGTGATGGATTCATTTAGAGCTCATTATGAATAGGTTGATGAGATGTGGGTGGGTTAAGGATGAGTGAAAAGCTTTATGATGGAGTTTATCCTGTTTTCTGGGCTCAGCTCTCGGGAAGCTGATTAAATGAGACCGGGGCTGTGCAGGGCTGCCCTACTTCAGGCTTCCGTCAGCACTTCCCTTGTAGATTCTAATTTCCAGGGCACAGAGACGGCTGTGTTGAAAATATTCTCTGAGGGCTTGAGCTTGGTGTGGAAGATCTTTATCGGGCACCAAATAATCTTGTCAAGTTTTAAAAGAAGGAAAGAAAGGAAAAAAAGGCTGGGAAGGGAGAATAAAAGAGGAAGACAGCAAGAGGGAGGAGGGTACAGTGGAGATGTGGAAAGGTGAGGGAGAAGGAAAGAGAAAAAGAATTCTTCTCAGAGCTTCTTAGATGCACGCTTTAAAATAAAAGAGTGCCTCTCTGTCCGGCATTTCTCCAATGTCCTTCTCCAGGTCCTGTGTTGTTATACTTACTTGAAAAGAGCTACATCACACAGCTTCCTGCTGTCTGTCTGTCCCTAAGGTGTGCTTCCTCTTCCCACAGGGCTGAACACACTGTTTGTTGCTTGCCCTTCATTCCTGCCAACGTGGGGTTTACCCTACTCCTTTTCCATTAAAAAGCTACACCAACCTAATCTGTGGTCTTTCAAATTTTGTTTCCCTATAAAGATTCTCTTCCCGGAGTGTATACCAAAGGGGCTTGGAACTAAAGGAAAGGCATGTAAAAGAAGGAAAATTAGGTCCAACTGTTTGAATACTCGCAATGGGAATTCTGGAATGTTGGTGCCCTTAGCATGAGGACTGCCAGTCCCAGTGGCAGAGTCCACGGTGGTGATTTGAGATTTACGGTGGTGTGACATGCATGGAAGACGTGTGAGTGATGGTGCCTCCACCCCTGGGGGAAAGTGGAGGGTTCTTCCCACACCCTAAAGGAGAATCACTGGTGATATGCTCTCCCACCCTGAGAACTCTGAGAATCAGGAATATACCGAGAGGAGCCACATTCCGGAGCTCCCTGCTCCGTTCAATATTTGGCCCAGTTCTCTTAACACTGAAAGTGGTAACTATGAAAGAGAAGCCTGACCCTGGTCGGTGTGGCTCAGTGGACTGATCACCAGCCTGTGAACCAAAGGCTTGCTGGTTCAATTCCCAGTCAGGGCACATGCCTGGGATGCAGGCCAGGTCCCTGGTAGCGGGCGCGTGCGAGGCAACCACATATTGCTGTTTCTCTTGCACGTGGATGTTTCTCTCCCTCTCTTTCTCCCCTCCTTTCCTCTTTCTGAAAATAAATAAATAAAATCTTAAAAAGAAAGAAAGAAAGAAAGAAAAGCCTGGAAGACTGACTGTATGTGACTAACGCCTTTTCCTTTGCAAGAGCAACTAAAACAATTAGAGAGGCATCAGGTAGATAGAAACCTGCAAGTACCAAGAGAATAACAAAGGAGACAACTGAAGAAGAAAAATCCATATATTTTTAGGAAGCTGGAACCTGGAGAGGAGATTGGTAACTGACTAAACGTAGTGGAGGCGGTGGCAATTCGGTGTCTTTAGATGGGGAGGAGATAATCGGTTGTGCAGGACTCCTGAAACTCCCAGAATCTGGAAGGGGGCGTAAAGTAACAAGTGGAAGCCAAAGGCATTGGCCGAAAGTGACCTCAGAGTGGTCTGATGCCGAGGTACCCCCTTCCCTCACAGAGCCCGGCCATCACTCCGGAGTCGAGGTACAGAGATGTTGTGTGGTGGTGATGAAAAAGAGAGTTGAAAATGAGAAGGATTTAATGAAAATGTAAAACTTGAGTCGTAGGACATCCTTATATCCCCCCTTTCCCACAGTTTCCAGAATCCCCATATACTGGTATAGTTATAGGCAGGGGACTAGATAAGCTTTCTCTAAGAATTTCGGTCCCGCCAAATAAAAGCGCCAGCTTACCAGATGTTCACCTGCGGTAAGAGGCCTGAATTGAAAAATTCACGCATGTTTGCCATATTTCCAATCAGATTTTAGTAATTCATTTCTGAATCTTAATGGTCAAGCAAAGAACACAAGATATCTGAGGATGTCTTCCAATCTATAGTAAAGAAACTAAAAGACCATAGAATCCGCACCCCCCACCCCAAGAAAAAGAAAATGTGGAGAGCTAAATAAAATCTAAAATATACATAATTATATTCTGAAAGAGATGAGGTAATATCATTGGCTGGTGCTCAGCCTTTAAAGCTGGTACTAAGGCCTTCATTGGCAAAGTGGACTGACCAGAATCTTGAAGGGGCAGGAGTGAGGAGAATCTGCACCTCACCTCTAGCCTTTTGTCCCTAGAGCTTAGGTGGGTCCTAGAGAGCCGACACAGAAGGCAGAGCATTAGCTTTAGCAATGAGGCTCCTCGGCTGCCAAAGGCCAGGGTAAAGCCAAGCTGGAGAATGCAGAGAGGAGATCTAGGGCCCAGGTGGAAGCTGCCTCCCCTGGAGCCTGAACAGTGCCTCCCGCCTGTGGGAGAGCTGGATCTGCTGAACAGGCTCTGACAGCTCTGGACAATTGCTGTAGGAAGGACCACTGCCACCCTCGCAATGCCTGGTGCTGGCTCCCTGGCCAAGTACAGGAGGACAGGAAGGCAGTGGACGTCCTTCAGGCACTAACCACTTCTGGAAAACCAGGAGGAGTGCTGGAAATCCTTGTGCATGCAGGAGGGCACATAGCGAGGGGGCGGAGATGGTTTTCTGCTTTTGTTTCTTTTCCACACCAGTGTGTGACTTGATGGACTGGGCTCTGCAGTGGGCAATGAACCTCTCCGATGAGGAGGTATGGGTGAAGGGAGGAGAGAGAACCATGAAGTTTCATTGAATCTTACTATCTCCCCTGAAGTGGGGCACAGAAATTGCACCCTATGGAGACCTAAAGATGATGGAACGAAAGTCTCCCCAACAAGGACTGTTGGGTATTTTCGCTCTCCCAATGACAGGTAATTACATGCAAAGGGAAAAATGTGACCAGTCCTTGGTAGAAGAGAGCTGGGAAGAGAAGCCTCTGGGGATTTTAACCATGCCTTTCCTTTAGTTCTAAAGGGTCTGGGTGAGGAGGCCAACCCTTGGTCTCTTAAGAACAGATAACATCAACTAAGATTTAACAGGATCAAGTACAAGCATCAGGAAGTAGCAAGGGTTTCTAAAGAGTCTTGGGTTCTAAAGAGTGAGAAAAACCTGTTTCCATTTCAGCTCTTCCAGCCTTCGGGAGTTTTGCGACTATGAGGGGGTCTATGGCTTCCAAGAGCCTCAGTTTCCCCACGTGTGAGTCGTTACTTGAAATTGCCACAAGTGTTAAATGGGAATTCATTCCCCCCATTCCTTTGACAAGTTGTATTTAAACTTCGGAATTTTTGGCACCTATCACGTGTCAGGTGCTACGCTGTGGCTGTAATTAAAGAACTCTGCACTGCTTTAGAAGTTAAGAGATGTTAGTTTCTCCTCCCAGGCTGTTCAGTAGTCCCAGTCAGGGCCTCATGAATTCAGAGCTTTGCCGTAGGGCAGTTGGGCTGGCTGTTCGGAAAGCAGGAGGAAGTCATTGTACATCATCATTCATGCTCTGGCTGGGCCTGCATTAAGAATGTTCTGGCACTATTTCCATCCATCAGAGCTGTCTGCATTGGTTTAACTGTTCTGAACTCTGAAGCCTCTGCCAAGCAACAGCCATTTCCTCGTGGCCTGCCCAGCCCCAGCACCTCTAAGCACGGCTCAGCTCCATCATGGGGACACTTATGGTGGCGAGAGGTCCTCCAGGGCCTGTGGCCTTTGCACTGCAGGCAACTGTAGCTGAGGTCACCTCCTTCCCTCCGAGGAGAAAATGGTTTGATGGGGTGCCCTGGGTCATGGGCTATGCCTCTGTCTGCTTAGATCTTGACAGAAAGCAGCTGAGTAAGGATGACAAGCCACTTAATGGATGTTAATTACTGCTTGCAGTGTGCCTGTAGGTCAGAAGACAAGAGGATCCTGATGTCGGGACTGACTTGCCAGCGCTGGCGGCAGCCTGGCACTTACATTCGATTAGGGTTGTGGCTAGTTTAGTGTAGCCAGAGGGACCCAGGTGGCAAGCCTGAAACTTACCTAACTCACAGAGGGGCAGTTCACAGGTAGTTTCTTCTTCAAGGAAATGTTCTCAGTGAGCTTCGGCCTTTATTTCCTCCATCTCACACCTGAAGTGTCCCACGTGGATTTAAATCGGGACCCCGGAGGTACAGTCTGGTTTCCGAGCTTAACCTTCCTTGATGAAATTAGAACCAATAATTCTAGAGAGTGTGGATTTGTCCCAGGTCCTTGCTTGCTGACCCCCTCCCTGCACGGTAGCTTTGCAATGTTTCCGTTCAAGTGTAGTGGCAGATGAAAAAACACAAGGGTAATTAATGGCATTACGAACTGGAGAAGCAAATGGCAGTCCTCTTAATGCTAACCTCTGGTTCCTGCAATAAAGAAGAGATTTGTATAGGTTCCTATGCAGTGCATCATTTTAAAACATCATCTTCTAAGCACTAGTTAGTTCAGTTTTAGCCTAGGTGGCATATGGAAGGTGTCAGTTGTGAATATTTATTGGGATTGAAATGGACTCTTAAGAGGTGAATGCAGAGGGAAAGCATCCTGTGATATTAATAGAACCCATATATGCCACCACCCAGGGGCTGACTGATGAGCCGGCCTGTGTCCTCTCCAGGAGCCGGGGAGTGGTTCCTTCTGGGAGTGCGTGGAACAGTGCAGTGCCAAAACCTGGCATCACCTCCAGCTGTTTGGAGCGTAGGCTCGAATTCAAGTGCAGGTTGGGGAAAAGGTACCCAGCAGAGAAAACAAGAGGCAGGTTTTCCCTCTCATTTAAGTAAGGAGTTTAACAACACAAAGAGAGCTTTTAGCTTCACAGTGCCCTGTGGGGCATGCTTGGCCTCTCTCCATTTCTGTGGTAAATCCATCAAGACAAAAGGTGCTCCCCTCTCAGAAAGAGGGCTGCGGAGGTGAACACAGTGGAGCCAAAGGAAGCGCCTTCACTTTTGATCACAAATGCATGGAAGCAGTCAAAGACGCTGAAGGTAACTTGGGTTTGCTGTGAAGTTTAAAAGTATTTTTCACTGAGAATCTCTAATGTGGACATGAGC